>JBAMAW010002172.1:0-295000 GCA_037043295.1 Amiota minor
GGATGTAATCATCTCTCCTCAACGCAAATATAGATACAAACTCCCTCCATGGTATCTTAAAGCTGACTCAATAATGCTCCAAATGGCCAAATATAAAAAAGTGACAACGCCAAACGCAGAATACAGAGCAGCTTTCAATTGCATCCGTGAGAAATTCGCCAGACCATGTAACAGCTTTCAGCGTTATCTCCGAAGAAAACCACACTATTAAATCAGCCATATTACCAATATACACCTCAATCTTCACCGCAGAGGCAGCAGCCATACTTACTGCCGTAGAATATGCATCAATAAATAAAAAATCCAAATTTATAATTTGCACTGGCTCGATGTCAACTCTCTTAGCTGTTAAAAATATCAACAACATTCAATCAACAATCAACAGTCAGCATTATAAGAGACTTAATTATAAATCATCACAACAAAATTCGGCTGATGTGGATGTGTGGCCATGTAGGAATAATAGGTAACGAACAAGCTGACACTGCGGCGAAATCGGCAACACGAGCTCCTCTTTTACTCCACAACACGTCCAATAAAAATGACATCAAGAACCTGGTAAACAACACAACAGCAGAGAAATTGACTGCAATATGGAACGAATACTCCCACTTTTATAAACAAGTAAACCCGATAAGACAAGCACTCAGCGTCCCGCCAACTATCAACAGGAAACAATGTGTGTCTGGTATCTGGTACACATGATTCAGACTAGGACGTACAAAGTTTTCACATGAACATCTTCTCAACAAGACACCAGTACCAACTTGCAATTTTTGCAACTCAGGTACACTAAGTGTGGGTCATCTCACTGACAACTGCAGTCGAGTCCAATCCCTGTGTAACTCCACTTCGCCATCTACTTACAGAAGCAAGTCAAAATAACATAAAAGAATCATATTACTAATAAATAAATTAACAAAAAAATCAAAAAGATTAAGATCTCATCCAGCTCAAGGCCTTAGTTGAATAAGCTATTAATGTTGTATTTTAAAATTAAGTTTTTTTTATTATACAATAAATAAATAATAATAATAATAATTAAGAATTCTGAAGCGAGTTTTATAAATTCAATCGGTGATTGAGGCATATTGTGGCCTATATTACATAAATTTGCTTTTTGAAGACTCTAAGTCATAAGCAATTTTTTGTTAATTATACCATGTATATATAAAAAAATTATTTTGAATTCAAGCTTAATAAAAAATAATAATTTATATAATTACAATGTTTTTACTTATAAATAAGTTTACCTTTTACTTAAAGATAATTATTTTTTTTTTTTTCTTTTTCTTTTTGAGAGAATCTGCATGATTCATAAGACTGGTAAGAGCCCTTACATATTGGATTCTTACAGGCCAATCAGTCTGCTGCCCACTGTAGCAAAGCTGTTTGAACGCTGTCTGCTGACACGCCTACTTGACTTGAAAGAGGTCAAGGAAATTGTTCCTCCATTTCAATTCGGGTTCCGTAAGGCCCACGGGACTCCAGAACAATTGAATAGGGTAGTCAACTTTATCCTTGAAGGATTTGAGGCTAAGGAGTACGTTGTGGCAGCGTATCTCGATATCAAGCAGGCTTTTGATCGAGTTTGGCACGACGGGTTGCTCAGTAAACTCAAGAGCCTCTTACCGCCTCAACTATGGTTAATAGTGCGCAGCTACCTCAATAATAGGACTTTTACAGTGGTTCTGGATGGTGTGGAGTCTAGCATCAAGGCTATTCGCGTAGGTGTCCCCCAGGGTAGCGTTCTGGGGCCGACACTCTATACCCTGTTCACGCATGACATGCCTAATAGCTTAAAGCTACCGCTAGAAGATTCTGATGATTTTATCATCGCCAAGTTTGCAGATGACACGGCCATCCTCTCCAGAAACAGGTGCATATATGAAGCCACGGACAACCTGCAACAATATCTGCACAGTTTTGAAGTCTGGACAAAAAGATGGAACATTAGCATTAACGAAAAGAAATGTGCCAATGTGACGTACGCCTTACGGCCGGATGTTTGTCCTGGCGTCTTTATTGGCAATCAGTTGCTGGAGCATCACTCGGGATATAAATACCTTGGTGTATATTTGGATAGGCGGCTAACGTTTAAAACCCATATCTCAAGTATAACGAAGTCGCTCGGGCAGAGAATTAGGAAATTGTATTGGCTCCTAAACAGTCGCAATAAATTGTCACTAAGAAATAAGGTACACATCTACAAAGCAATAATTGCTCCTGCTTGGCGTTATGGCTTACAGGTGTACGGCATAGCAGCAAAAACAAATATTGCTAAGGTTAGAGTTCTGCAGGCCAAGACATTGCGCATGATTTCTGGGGCCCCTTGGTTCATGCGCACAGCGGACCTTGAGCACGACGTGAAAATACCAAAAATTGGCGACGTGATTAATCATCAGGCCAAGGACTACATTAATCGGTTGGCAAATCATCCAAACGATCTAGCCAGGCGGCTTTTAAGGCGACGCAGAAAGGGAGGGGTCATAGTGGCGAGGAGGCTGAGAAGATCGCATCCTGTCGACCTCTCTACTAGATCATATTAAATGTATTAGTATTATTCCCGCTTGTTAATACAAGTTGTTTTGTTATTGTTTTGTATATAGTTTAATTTAAGTTGTTTCATAATAACAGTATAATTAAAGATTTTAACAAAACAACAAAAAAAAAAAAATTCTTTTTGATTGAAAAATTTTTTTTTATTGTTCTGTATTTTTTTCTTTTATACATATATTTATTTACTTATAAATGTAACAAATTGTTTTATAATTTTTCCTGCCTGTTACAAACTTCATGACAAACTTATAATGCTATTCACCGCGTGAAGAGCATGTGTTAAACTTCATAAACAATTGGGTAAGTAAAACTGCATGCACAAAAGTATTTCATGTTTCACCAATTTAATTGAAATAACAATTGATTTACAGCAAATAGAAGTACGAATAATACATTATTTAATGCCATTTCTGTATTTGTTTCACATTTTTTGGCATTTTCAATATTTTGTTTAAATTCAAAACAGCTGATTAGCATAGTCAAATGCAATAGTTCATGCAATTGAGTCTAAAATACACGTTGCTATTTTGACCCATTTTGTATTGTGAGCATTTCTCTCTACTTTCGGTGATTTCGAGCAGTTGCTACATCTACTACGAGGCACGGCTTCTTTCGTGTATTTCGTTAATTAATATGAGTAAAGGGTCCTGCTAATTCTTCTGCGTGGCTGGTAGTAAAATTAATTTCCATTAATATTTTAAAACAAATTTTTCGACGTAAGAGTAATTTGACACATTGCGCATTACGAGATCTTCTCGGTTTCCAATATTTCAAGACTTACGTGCATTTTGAATCCAGAATTCAGCACTGCAACGGTTTGGTTTTGTCGTTATATTAATCTATTTACCAGCCACGCATAAATATTAGCACAGCACAAAAAATAAACTAAGATGCGTGACACAAACATGCTGAGAGAGAAAGAGAAAAATGATTGAAAAATGAAAAAGAACGAGTGTTTTGACTTATTGCGCATTGCGAGCTCTTTCGGTGATTTCGAGCAGTTGCTACATCTGCTACGAGACAAGGCTTCTTTCGTGTATTTCGTTAAAAAAATATGAGTAAAGGGTGCTGCTAATTCTTCTGCGTCGCTGGTACTTTTCTTTGTTGTTATTTGAATAGAATTTTTTTTTTGTTTTGGCTGCATAATTTTAGTGTTGTTTTTGTTTTTATTAAGAATGTTTTTATGACACACACAGTCTGTGTGGGTAATGAAGTGAACTTACATCATGTACAAGGAAGAACACAAATACATTTTTTTAAAATGTTCAATCGAGAGGCATTTATTTCATATAAATTATTTATTGTAAATTGTCACTGAATACGAGAGATTTTTATTAGCATATTGAGAAAAGTATATTTTATTAATTTATTTTATTTCTTAAAATTAATTATAATTTATTTTTTAAAAATTGAAATTATTAAAAAAAAGTTTGAGGTGAAATAAATTTATATTATAACTAATTATTAACATAAGAACATTAGCGACATTGCGTACCGTTATTATTCGTGAAGAGGACTTAATTGAACAATGCAAGAAAAGTAATATACGAAATTACAAGAAACGTTACTATATCTACGATCATGCTTGCTCGTATCATGCGGATAAAGGCGAAGGACCCGAAACTCCATAACCGCTGTATAATTATTTCATATTATATTTAGAAAAATTGGAAGCGATCGGGAAAATACTATTATATATGCGATCCACGCTAGATGACAAATATTTAAATCCAACAGTGGGAACGGTAAGCATGGATGTTAAAAAGCCAACATTTGCCATGAAGAATCTCACAACAGATATATTCAACAAGGATATTGTATTTTAAATTTACTTCTTTTATTCCACAAGAACACGATAATGTAGTGCATACAAACAAATCCTTTTGGTCTGTTTAAACTGTGACAGTTTCTGAAACACCTCAAAAATACTGTATTTACTCGTACACGTTTCAAATGAGAACTGTCCAACAAATAAGAGATGCAGGAGAAAGAAAAATAATTATAAAAGATATCAAAAAGAACCATAAGATACGAGATATACTCGTATAAATACAATAGATGAAGATACACACCATACGCATTCGTTTGAATGGCAATTGTATTGTGTTTAAGTATAAACCGTGAAATGAAGTGATCTAGTGTTGGGCGATGCGATGCGGCGTAATATGTGTTGTTCTGCATTTGTGAGATACCATGAGGTTTTCACATTAATTGCGCGCATAGAATAAATTCAATTCAATGCCATTCTGGTATTATCGCATAATAATAAGTATGAAGTAGCACATTAAATGTTATTTTATTCATTATAATTAAGTATATAGGCAATATGGTAGTCATGGTGTATGATGTGTCTCTTATAACCTCTCTACACAACTGCTAACCTCAACCTTCTCGTAGTGTCCCTCGTTTTTCACAATTGTTCCCCTTTAGCAGTACTGTAGAGGAAATATTACGGTACACTTTGCAAAGCTGGCAAGTTCGGAGGCCTGCTTGCATTAAGTTACCTTCGGTACAAGGCAGCAACCCTGCCACCGAACTAGGACGCACTGGTTTAATCTTCCATTGTGTCTTAAAATTCATCGATTCGTGTATTTACAAGATTAATCAACTTTATGAATAGACTATGTTTATAATTTCTTTAAATTGTAAATACGTCATAAATAATAATAATATAGGCAATATATCGATAAATTGAAATGAATAAACTTAACTCATTTTGGACAGAAAAACAAGTATTTTTGTGTGGAAAACTTTTTCATATTTAAAGTAAATAGTACGAAAAACTTTTTGGAATGACTGGGCTGGCATCCCAAGAGTCGCGAGTTCGATTCCCGCTCAAGGCAAATCTGGTTCTGCACTTTTTAATTTTCCCCCTTTCTCTCACAAGCTGAAGGCCTCTGTCGCTATTGGTCATATTTAATACTAAGTAATAATTTGTAATTATAATCTTAGTTCTAATAAATAAATAAAATAATATCCTGTCCTAGTGATTTGGCCGGACCATGGTGAATGGGATATGAATATTCTTTAGAATAAAACCATTTATCTTTACATTTTTTTTGTCTTATTTTATAAATACATATTTTTATCCGGATTAATTACAGCTCTGTAATTTGGATTTTGTATTTAAATAACTTTTTATTGAATACAATGCTTTGTTTTCTCTTTTCAAGCTCATAAAAGTTATGTGCCATTGCTGTGAGTGGAGTTCTAAAGCTAACGGTAAACATTAATTTTAACGAATAACTCGTATTATCTGAAGGCAAGGTTCGTGCGACTTGTGATCATTGTAATATGTTGCTGTATTTTATTTTTTAAATAATCGAAACTTTACTATAAATAAAAGATTGCAAAACGATATAGATGGCATACCACAACCTGAGGAAATAAGTGATGGATGTGACAACAATACATCTGCTGAGGAAACTCGGAGTTATGAGTTTCGCAACATTTTCAAGAAAATAGGCAGTTGAAACCGCTATTCTCTTTATTGATGTATTTCGACGTTCCGCCAGCTCCAACATTCATTGGCAGTATTCATCTCTTTGTGTCAATGCTCACAAAACTGTGGACAAAATAGCGCCGCTTCGTAACAGTGATGTCCAAACTGTGCGCAGTGCATATTGCAAAGGTGATTCGTGTTATTGTTAAACCACCTAGACACGATACATCCGCTTGATCCTGCATTATCATAGAGTTTGTGAAGTATGTATGAATGCGTCTCATGTATGTTATTCTCTCAATTCTCTCTTTGTCCATAATCGTTCTCTCTTTGACCATGCTGTCTGATTTACGCCTTCACGAAGTAAGTACGTGTGAACGAGGCAAAAAAATAGTGCTCACTTTTATGGATTTTTTTTTCTTTCACGCAACCAATCGACATTTTTGTCTACTCACTTCAGAAGAGAACAAATAGTGAACTTTCAGTGCTCACCTTCAATCACTTCAATCCACACATACAAAAATGGATGATCATGCGATGCAATATCGTGTCTAGGTTGCTTTAGGTATTTTGGACCAGGTGTACCAAATGTATTTACTTTTGATTTAGGTTTAGTTGACATTTCTGCAAAGTTTTGATCAACTTGCCTATTTGCTATCAACTTTATACATTCTACACTAAAATTGCCATTGAAATACCAACGTGCAATATTACACAAACATCTGGAATAGCCAAAGTTTTCCAACAATGCAGTATTATTATATGGGATGAGTTGCACTATGGCCCACAAGAAGCATTGACTTCAGATAGACATTGCCAGTTATTCGTCGATCTACTACTGCTGATGCAATACATTCTTGTTCGTATTTGTGGAGATTTCCAACGGCGTCTCAGTTTACCAATCAGATGTTGAAGATTGGAAATGGATAAATGCCACTTGATAATAACGCTACCAAACGATTTTACTCATTTCACCGAATCCAATGAAGAATTAATTCAACGTGATTTCCCCAAACATACCACAAAATTACAAAAAGCACGATTGCTTGAGTGAAAGAGCAATTTTGAACGTCAACAAATTGAGTTCGGACATTCAATTTTAAGTTCCAGGTGAATTGACTTCGGACAAATCAGTGGACAACCGTTCCGAATGAAGATGATATTCGAATTTTTGAATTCACTGGATTTGAAAAGTTGATGAACAATTTCATTGAGGTAACTATTTTAAAAGGGAAATTCAAAGGCCAAGAATTTTTATTTCCACGTACACCAATGATTCCAACCGATTTAATGAATGACAATCAAAAAGGCGCAAGGCTAGAGTTGAGGAATGTGTGGAATTAATTTAATTTTTTATTAATTTATGTTGCATGTTCACGTGTGTACAGCTTTGTTCCTTTTTACGAAATTTAAAAAAAATGGGCCAAGTACGAGTCAGACTCGTACATGGAGGGTTCCGTACTAGATTGTGGGAGATACCCCCCTAGTCTGACTAATTCGAACAAATATACGGCGCCTATATTAAAAATTTGTGGTGTCTAAACTTCAGTTCGATAAATCAAAAAACAAAAAAGTTTTTCTAAATAATAAAATCCGAATTTTAATAGGGGTATGGGAGGTACCTCTCCTGGTTTGCCGATTTTGCTGATTCCAACAGATGAGTAGCGTCTATATCAAGAACCTATAGTTTCTAAATTTCAGTTCGATAGAACAAAACACAAAAAAGTTTTTCTAATAAGAACCGAATTCGTGGGATTACTGGATCGTACAGCTGCCATACAAATCAAAATGTTTCTTGTATGGAGACCCCTTTAAGTTTTTGAAAATATTTTAGTTTCAGTATTTGTTGCTGATGCAACTACACATTCTGTGAAAATTTCAACACTCTGGGTATTGCGGTTTATGAGTTTTTGGGTCTGGAATCCTAAAAAACAATATTTATTTGGGTAATTTCCTGTTTATTTTAATTTAATATCCTTTTAGCTCTATTCATTTAGTCCAGTATTATTCCAATTTTTTTTACCCCTTCCAAATAACAGGTTTTCTCAAACTCCTCAAAATAGGCGTTAGTTTCACTGTGACCTCATCATTCTACCGAAATCTCTTAACGACAAAACATTTCTTCAGGTTTGAAAACAGGAAATAGTTGCAGAGGGCTAATTTTGGAGAATATGTTTGATGGAGTAGAAATTCGTACCTTATTTTATTGATTTTCTCCATGATGACTACACACGTGTATTAACATGTTGGAAAAGAACTTTTTCCTTCACCAAATGCGGTCGTTTTTGCTTCAAATCAATGTAGAATCTCTCCAACAGCTCTGAATGATACCGCCTGCATCCTAAAAACCAATCGCCATAATCTTGTTGGCCGACAGAACCCCTTTGGTCAGACATGTTGTCAATATTATTAAAACTTCAATAGCAGCTTACTGATAAACTAAACTTAAAAAAAAAAACAAAAAGATTTAAACTACGTTTCTGAAGCATCATGACATTTTGATTTCTGCAACATTTCAGTTTCATATTTTTTGGATTTACTCCCCTTCGCTAAAGATGTTTCACTTCATAACAAAACAACAAACAAAAAAAAAAAAAAAGTTGTTGATGCTACGAGCGCTTTCTCTCGGAATTTTATCAACACTTGTAACTCACCAGTTCTTTCATATTTTCATATTATTTTTAATAAGAAGTACATCTATTTTTAATTTACTGTAAGGTTCATCATGGCAACTTGTTTGTCGTTTGAAATATATAAAGCTAATTAATATATAGAGATACAATAGCGAATGATATATGTAGGTAAATGCAGAAGTTCGTATCGATACCAATCGATCACACATCTCTCATTCAAGAGAAAGAACCTATACCAGGTAGGACAACTTTTGGTACAGAACCCTGCGGGACACCAGCACAAATCGATTTATTAACAGATTCAAAACCATCCATGGATAGATAAAAAAATCTGATTTGAATTGTTTTAGTGAAGTATGTTGATATATTTGTTCTCGATAGTTTATGTATCAGACCATAACTTATCTAAAGTTACCATTCCAAATGTCCATTTCGCAATATTTATCAGTTTCTCTAAGGGATGAATGCTGAAAAAGGGATCTGAAAACAAATTGTGAAGTGAGCAGTACTGTGTTAACCTCTAAATGGAGAGAATCCACACAGCAGGCTACTCGATCGATAATTGTCTAGAGAATCAAGCGATTGAGTTGGTATTAGTGGCTTTTGGCTATGTTAATGAGCAGAGCTTATCTTAGCATCAAGCGAAACAAAACAAAAATAATCACATCTTTAAATGCAAAGAGTTTTACGTCAATAAATTTGAAAACATTCACTTTATATAGTTTTCTTTGGAAGTAACATCAAGGAATATTTTCACTTGTTAAAACAAAATTTATCAAATAGTATGTATCATATTTATCCATTTTTGTGTAAAATTTTTTTTTACTTATTTATTTGGTCTAAATTGTCAGTTAGGTGTTTTTGGATAGTGGTAAAGTTAGCGAATAATGCCGAAATACAAGTATCAGAACGATAAGCCAAAGCGGCCACTATCATCTTTCATGCTCTGGTTTCAACATGTACGCCTTGACCTGAAAATGGAGCATCCGGAATTGAAAATGACAGAAATAGCTCGACTTGCCGGCGAGAGATGGCATCAAATGGAGGATAAATCCGATTGGATTAATGAAGCTGCTAGACTACGGGGTATATACAAGACTGAAGTTGAAAAGATTAAGGCTAAAGTCCCCATAAAGCCAAAGAGACCATTGCCAGGCTTCATGCTATATTTGAAAGATAACCGTAGTGAAATAAAACGCGAATTTCCGAGTGCAACAGTCACAGACGTGGCTCGAATTGCAGGCGCAATGTGGCACATATCTCCAAGACAATCGGAATACAATATGATGGCTGAAATTAATAGACGCGAATATTTCAAAAATGAAGAGGAGATGGACAGTTCTAGTCAACAAAGCGAAAAACCTTCAGAAGAAGAATAAAGTTTCAAAGCGTTAAAATTAAGATGTTCTGCAGCGGCACCAAGTAGAATAAGGAATTGTTTGTAGTTGAAAAATTGTTGTATGTGAAGAATTGTTTATATTATGGTATTCCTCCAAGATTGTGTCTAAGATTGTTCAAATGGTATTTGATTTATGTAATTGTGTGTAATTTTGTTCTCAATGTGGTTGTAACTCATTTGAATTTAATTAATATTTGATTAATATCAATAATTAAATTCATCTGAGCTAAATGTCAAGGTTATGTACTTGCCATTTCTGATTAAAATCTTAGCTTTATTTTATAATAAAAAACTCTTGTTAAAATTTAAAACATCCAATTGATTTAAGTTATCGATTCATTAATTTATTTTGCCACCTAAAATCCTCAGCATCTAATATTCCTTAGAATATAAAACATTGGGTCACATAAAAAAAAGTACATATTGTAGCCTGAAATGTCTTTTTTTTATATGATCCAATATATGCTTCATTTGTTCATTCAAAGTAGAGGTCAACAATGGTCTGTATAAACTGAGTGAAATAGAAAGCGACGCCGAAAGAATTCGAGTGAATTTGTGCACTCACATCAGACTAAGTCGCACAACATTTACAGAAAGAGGCATGAATTGAATGAGTGAGAATGAGAGGTTGTTTTCGAATTAATTCGAATACATTCATTATTGTTTTTGCATTTTAACATTGCGTCCTCTGTTTCTTTTTCTCCGCTCATTTCCTTTTACAGCTGCGCGCTTCCCTCAAATCAAACGAAATGAAAGAAGACGCAATACGCAATGTGTGCATAGCGACTTCGAATTAGTGTTCGGCTATGCTGCAGTTCTCATATCGTTTTGCACGCTAATTCTTTGTAACTCATTTCACAGAATGTGGACGGCTTTCGAAGTCAAAACACAGTCGCATTCATCTTCCTTCATTTCGTGTCTCTCTTTCACTCAATTCAATTCAATTCAATTCAATTCGAATTCATTCATTGGACTTCAGTTGAGAGCGAAGCCATGCAGCTGTCTAATAGGAACCGAGGACGAACGGACAGCGAAGTCTCTGTATTAGGGTTCCACTTGGTAACTTTTGGGTCCGGAACCCTTAAAAAATAAAAATGTTATCTATCATAGAGCATTACAATAAATAAGATAATATAATTGAAATTGTTGGTTTTTCTTTTGAGAAGATTTCGTATAACACGCGTCCACTAATACACTATAAAATGAATGAAACCAACACAAATTTCTTTCTTTTTGATGCATTTCATTTTTTTTTTTTATTGCTTTATTTTTTAATTTTTTTTTTTTTTTTTTTGTATTATTTCTTTATATATTTCCGTATTATTTATTTTTTGTTTTTTTTTTTTTGTTTTTTTTTGAGCTCATGGAAAATAATTAATAACATTAATTATAAAAATATAATAGTATTATTTATATATAATTTGAAATTTGTATAATCATGTATAGTATTTAATTAAATGTAATAATAAATGATCTTTTTAAATTATTTATTTTACAATTTATAGAATTACACACAAAAAAAAAAGAATATTTATAATTACAATTAGAATAATTATAATAAAAATAATGATAAAAAAAATAGTTCCATTTATTTTATATATATATATATATATATATATTTGATAATATGCAATTGATGCTCTCGATTCTTATGCGAGGATGGAGTTCCGAGTTTATAACTACAATATAATAATTAAATAATTGACCAAAAAAACACAAATCAAATCAAAATCAATTATGAATGAATGAAGAAAGGTATTTATTTATTTATTTTATATACAATTATAATTATTAATTATTTATATTATTATACTCGCATAAATTGAAAAAATAATTCATTCATTTATTTAGTGTTTATTGTGTGTTTTCTATGCTCATTTCATTTCAATTTTTTGTTATTGTATATTGTATGTTGTCATTTCAGTCTATTTTCCATTCAACAACAAATTTTTCCATAATTTTTGTTATTTCATAGTTTAGTTTAGATTTTTGCTTTTCATGTATAAAAAAAAAAAAAAAAATATGTATATCTTAAAAACGAATTAAGGATATTTTTTACTTTCTTCTTTCACATTACATTTCTGTTCTTTTCATTTCTTTATTAAATTCAATTATTATTCTTTATTATTTTACAATTTCATTTTCAGTTTCATGATTAATTTTTTTTCGTTTTCTTTTGTTATTCAAAATTTTAAATTCTTCTAAATAATAGATGTATCCAGTACGAGTATATATATATAATTCTGTGTATATATAGTATATAATTGATTTTGTTTTTCGTATAAACTGAGCTTTATAAGGTTTCTTTTGTTTTTTATTTTTTACATAAATTACTAATTTATTTAGTAACAAAATATGCATATACGAGTGATATGCATTCATGTGGGGTGTGGGGTGTGGGGTATATATCGACAACCGACCGATATACCTATATACCTACACATGTGTATATATACGTGTATATATAATTTCTCACAGGGGCGGGAAAGAAGAAATAAAATTTTTAAATAGAAATCCAAATTTCAGCAATCAAAAGGAAAACAATGTTAAATAATTGAATCTTTGGCGCTATCAAATATCTTTCAATTCGCATCTCTCTGATCTCTATATATATGCCAGCATAGTTTCATTGAATCTATCAATGATTTGATTTTCATCCATCATTCAATGAATTGAAAGTTAGCATAGTCCTCAGTGTTAATGATGTTGATTTGAATTACAATATTTTATTCTTGTTTTCCTAATGTTTATTAGATTGATTGTTTGATTTAAAAAATTTAAATTAATGATTTAATGCATTTGAGTTTTGTTGGGTTTTTTGTGAACGACTTAGAATTTGATATCCTGAACATCTTTTTGTGCATTCGCTTGCATTTTGCATGTTTGCGTTAGATCTGGTAACAAAGCAGCAGCAGCCAATTGATGATGATGATTCAGTTGATAAAGTTGTTGATGATGATGATGATGATGATGGCGTTGCTGTTGTTGTTGTTGCTGTTGCTGTTGAGAATGATGATAGCTTTGATGTGGTTGCTGTTGTTGCTGTTGCTGTTGATGTTGATGTTGATAACCAGTAACTAATTGTTGGTGATGAGGCAGGAGTTGCTGTTGTGCATATTGTTGTGTCTGCTGATGCTGAGAATTATGATGATGGTGCAGGTGGAGTTGTTGTTGCTGTTGTTGATGATTATGATTTTGATTATGTTGATGATGTTGACTATGTTGCTGTTGTTGAAGATGATGCTGTTGCTGTTGCTGTTGCTGATGATGAAAATGCTGTTCAACATTGACTAAATATGGTTGCAATTTGCGACTATGTTCCTCGAATATTGTCTCCATTTTCATCATGCATTCATGCAATGAATCCTAAAAAGGAAAATACAGTAATAAAAATTTGAGTAATTTTTACTTAGCAATAATTTCTTTAGTTCTTACCTGTTCAACACTGGTTAGATCGGTGAGTAAATTTAATAAAATCGTAAATTTTGTCCCGATCGTAAATGCCATTTCAGCCCACTCAATGCTGCCGCAATGCTCGAGGCGGCAATTGTGCTCGCTGAATATATTGAGAAATGATGTTCTAAAAATAAAATATACAGTTCAATTAAAATTATTTGGTTAAAATTCTAAGTAATATACCTTTTGCCGCTAATGAGATAAAGGCTTGTGCATGATTTCGAACTTTTTCAATATTTAGATCTGGAAATTTCGTGCTGCGTATAGGCAAACGTATAAGCAACAATTCTAGAAAATCTAATGGCGTCACCGATGATAAATCCCAGCCTAAGCGACTTAGCACATAAAGTTCCCATTTCTGTAAAAAAAAAAAAATAATAATAATAATAAATAGAAAACAATATAGACCACGTATTTAGTATCGTAGATGCATAGGTATTTCTGCAGTCAGCTTAATACTATGGAAATATGTAAATGTAATAAGAAAAAGAGTACTGCAATAGAATAGAACATTATCAGTTGGTATTTAAGACTTTAAAACTTAATGCTTATAATGATTTATGAAAGAGTTTTCATATGTACGATCAGTGGTGCGGGTTGCTTAGAGAGGAAGGGGTGAGGGAAGTACTACATACTGTAGCTGGTCACCTCTTACCCACATACGCACACGAGGCTAGAGTTGGCATAGCGAATTATATTATAGGTTGATCTCGCCTTTTTTCTTATAAGTTTGTAATGAAGTTTGTAACAAACAGAAGGATATATCGGAGACCCCATGAAGTATATACCATACATATATTCTCATCATCAACTCGACGAGATGAGTAGATTTAACCATGCCCCTCTGTATGTATAGTTCTTCAGTTTTCAAGATATGAGCTGAAGTTTTCTTTTCATCCCGATTCAACTTCATGTTCTGATATGAAAAACTTTTTTGTTTTTTGTATTAACGCACTCAAATTTAAATACCATAAATGTCTGATCTATAGTCACCAGCCATGTAAATTTTAAGACCCTAGGAATACTGTATCGTATATCTCCCATACAAACTCAGATTTAAATTCATGTTCTTATTAGAAAAATTATTATTATTGAATTGAAATTTAAATACTATTATATAAATATCTGACTCATATTCACTAACCATGTAAATTTCAATATTCCAGGATAATTCGATCGAATAGGTCCCATACAAACCCCGATTCAAATTATTGTTCTTATTAGAAAAACTTTTCTGTTATTTGTATTTTCAAACTAAAATTTGTATACTATAAATGTCTGACCCATATTCACCAATCATTTAAATTTTAAGACCCTATGATAACTTGATCACATGGCTCCCATACAAATCCAGATTCGAATCCAGGTTCTTATGTTTTTATTTGGACAGTATAAGTGTCTGACCAATATTCACTAACCATGTTAATTACAAGATCCTAGGATTACTAAATCGCTGTTAACATCCTGTATGAATACTGACTCTACCCTATAAATCACATAAATCAATAATGTAATATTTCTTTATGTATGCTTAATCACGGGAGCGGAGGCAAAAACTTAAAGAGTATTACAATTTCGGCATAGCTGAAGTTAACCTTTTTTTTTCTTGTTTATATTAACATTTTTTTTTTTGTTTATGATTATTATTTCTATTTCTGTTTAGGATATCTTTGCCAGTGTGATTGGGAATCCCCCTGACTATGTGTACGATAGCAAAGTCTTTTAATTTTCTTGTATACGAGTTTCGTTTGTTAAGCATTTATCATTCGTATTATATTGTACTTTACTATGTTGATATATAAGTACGAGTCTATATGGTATTGTATAATCAATTCGGTTCATATAATTTCTCTTTATCTGTCTTACAACTTTTCTTTTATTCTTGCCTTCTATTGAAAGAGCATTTATAAATAAAGCGAATGCAAAAAATATTATATTTAGTAAAATAGTTGATAAAATCAATTGTTTCATGCTATAAACAAATATTGATTCTATTGGAATCGTAATTATGTATAATAATTCGTTTTAGTTATAGTACCAGTTCAGTATCAGCACCCATATTTTATTGTATATACTTGTGCATTTACATATAGTATGTATGTATACATATTTAGTTAGATTCATTTTAATTTTAAACTTGGTTTACCTGTGTCAATATTATATACTACGAGTAAGTACAATATTTATTATTTACTTAATAATAGTATGACTGACAACAATGTAAAATAGAATTTTAGTATGCAATTTTTATCAAACACGTACCTCTACAATATGTTCCTCGTATATAACTCAAACATCTGTTAACATTGAAACTATTGTTCGAGTATGTAAGTCAAGAGTTTCTGTACAAGTATTTATTATTATTGTTAGCTTTGTACTTGCTACATTACTAGTATATTGCTTAGTACAATAGAATTGCTCTTGACAGCTTTTCAGCAACCTTCCCAATCGGCCAAGTGACAAACAGTGGGAGTCCACTATCATCCATTATCTATTATACGAGTACATATATGATAAGGGAACGAATATTTGTTTGATAACTTGGTTGACGTAATCAAATCAAATCAACTGAAATCAAATCTAGACAGAAAATAAATGAAACTATTGTCATTCATATGCGTACCAATATGGTAAGAATATTATTATTTTTATTATTATTTTTGTAACTGACACAATCGAAAATCCCATTAACAGTTCGTTTCTCTATCATCATCACTGTTGATTCTGCAATTTTTACAATGTCACACATTAAGTTAGAAATACCGAAATACTATTGTACTTTTCCCAGAGTCCCCACAGATTACTTCTTATTTTCTGCTGCTAATCTTCTTTTAAACTATAGGATCTATATAATCTTGATCAATCGTATGTACAGATTTGATCAAACATAATCTGAATCTTAAATCTTAAAAGTGGTTTGTTTGAAGATTCAAGATGACGTAGAGCATTTTTTGAAGTGAAACTTCTTAAGCAAAGGGGAGTGAATCCAAAAAATATTGAAAAATGAAATGTGACGAAAATGAAAATTTGACGATGTTATTATTATATTGGAGTTCTTTAGTCAAATACAATTGAAATGTCTCCGTGGCGTAGTGGTTAGTGAGTAGGACTAGCAAACCAAGGGCATGGGGTTCGAGTCTTACACTGGGAATATTTTTTTTTTTTTTGGAAGTGAAACTTCTTTAGTGAGTAAATCCAAAATATATGAAAATTAAATGTGACGAAAATCAAAATTTGATAATGTTACTATTATATTAGAGCTATTTAGGCAAATGCAATATGGAAATGAAACTTCTAAAGTAGATGGTCTAACAATACTACAAAATAATGTAGTGTTATATTGTTAAACAAAACAAAAAAGTCATTTTATTTTTCGGACAGATAAGCCCGCAAAAGACAATGCGCATTGTTTTGAGCGTCTCCCTTCTACTACTTCTCTGAAGATTCGTCGCATTTTGATTTTCGTCACATTTAGTTTTCTAATTTTTGGATTTACCTCCTTTCGCTAAAGAAATTTCACTTCCATATTGTGCTTACATTTTTTTTTTTTTTTACTTAAACTTCTCTTCTCTCTTTTAGTTGATTTTATGTAAAACTATTGAATTTGTTAATATACTTCTGTTAATAACATCATATCAGTGTTGGTCTTGACATATGTATGTACAATAATATTGTATCCATTTAGTATTCTTCATTTCCTATGCTGATATTTGAAAGGTAGCCGAATTACTTTTGTTCCTACGCTTTCGATAAATAATGAATGAATGTTTCCTGTTGTATTTACGATCTACAACAACTACTAAATTGTATAATTTTATTATTCATATAAAAATAATAAAAATAAAAATATTACGATAGCAAAAGCGACGAACTTTTGCGAAATGTTCAAAATCATACGGTTAATTGAATGCTGCTTGATTTGATAAGCTCAAATGCGAGTATATGAGTACACAAACAATTGTACATATGTACATATATCATATATTTTACTTAAGTATATAGTATTATATATGCTTTATATTATATATGGGGTTACGATTTCAACAACTTTACGCCTCATTTAAGCCAACACTTAAAACACATTTGAATTACAACTGAAATATTGTACTTACAATATATTGTAACAAAACCGATAACAACCAAATGCAATAGGAATAATTTTAAAATGTTTGTGTTACTACATACTTTGTAATACAAATTTTACGCTTTCCTTCAAAGGTTTGAACAAAGTCAATTTCAATGACAACGACGACGACGACGACGACAATCGATGACTCTCTCCCTCCCTCTCTGTCTTTCTTTCAATCTATCTGAATATAAAAGCAAATATTGAAATCACGCGTGAAACATTCCAATTGAATCCGCTACACTTTAACTCAACACAACTCAGCTCAGTTCAATTGAATTCACAAGACATACATACACATCACAACAACACATAACACACTGGGGGAGGTCGGTTGGATGGTTGGTTGGTTGGCCGATCGGTCGGTCGAGCAGAGTATTGGCACTTCCTGTCTCAGGCTTCTTTTTTCTTTCTCTTAGACAATCTGTTTAATTTTTAATTTTTATTATTTTTTTTTGTTCATTTTTTTTGTTTTTTTACTATTCCTTCGCAGAATTATAGGCATAATATAGTATGTATAAGTATATATTTTTATGGTTTATGTACATACAGATGCCTCTCTGCTTTTATGCCTTTCTGCCTACCCATGGCCCATGAGAAGTCGGCATAAGAAAGAAAATTAATGTTTTGCAAATGTTCTCATTGCGGCATATGTACATACGTCCAACCATCCATCGTCTTCTTCGTCGTTATTATCTGTCTGTCCGTCTGGGATTTCTTCTGCCTTATTAATGTTGTAAATGTTGTAAATCATTATGGCATGTCGCTTGAGACGAAGTACGAATACGTCCAACTTCGAGAGTTAAGCATACTTAAAATGGAACGTTAACGACAAGACTCAACTCAAAGATTCAACTCGACTCGACTCATCCAGTTACCAGCTTCCAGCTACCAGCTACTATAAGATTCAAAAAGTTTAGTCAAATAGATCCCTTTTTTTGTTTTACTTTTACTTCTATTTCTAATTCTATAATACAATAACGTCAATTGTATTCGTTCGGTCTTTCGATCACAAACATATAATGATCTCATCCTATCTTATATACTTTTATATGTACTATGTACATAAATATTTAGTATACGAGTAAATCAAAAATTAAAAGTAACTGAAATTTTTAACTGCGTATACCTGATATGTAAATCATCTGAGCTTGATATACTCGCAATACTCCTAAGAGGAGGGGGGGTTACATCATTATACAAGTTTGCATAGAAACATTTTGTTAGGCTGTTTTTTTTTTTTTGGAAACAAGCATGTCCCTTTGATTTGTTAATAATATTAATAATTTTTGTTCATTCCTTGTGCGTAAGTAATAAATCAAGGTTTATGAGTCGAAAACAGGAAAGCAAACAACGTTTGCTGCCCGTGAAGAATTAAGTAAGTATGAAACACCAGAAATGTGCTGTGCGAATCATGGAATAGTGAAAATGCTAAAATTAATTTTATTATCCAAACGACGTTGAGACAGACAGACATCATCATCGCCATCCCCTTCTCTACTGTCTGTTTCCGTCACAATTTTTAATCACTATCACTAACCATAATCTTACTTAGTTCAACAAACCAATCCAAACTAAAACAAACCCAACCAAATTTAACTAATTTAAGTCCAATCTAATGCTTCAACACCATTAGTATGTATATACATACATACATACATACTTATGTAGATAATTATTCTGCTTGCTGCCTGCTAACGATGGTCACGGTCGTCTTATAGTCAGGTCGGTCAGGTCGTTTGGTTCGCCTCAATATTAACAAAAAGTAACAAAATCACAAAATTAATACGCATGCGTAGCGACGTTGCATGGTACTAACACACAAAACAATCCCAGTATTGGCTGGGCAATGGATAACTGACATCCGACCAACCGACCAACCGACCGACCGACCGACAAAAAGCTACAATATAACTTTGCAAACGACAGCGATTATTGGCCGATTATACACATAAGCAACACAACACAAGATACATACACTCGTATACATGCGTATAAGTACATAAAAATAAAGTTAAAAAAAAGATACTTCACTGCCGACAAGCAACACTAAATGCCGTCTGCCTCCTCATTATCCTCTACATCCAACTCCTCATTCTCATCATTATCATTATGATCATTGACATCGTCATTATGATCATCTTTTCCTTTCATAGCTTCGTTCGCTCGCTCGCGCGCATGTTTAAACGATTTGTGCGCAAATATTAACGAACCGCGAATTTTATGAATGAAATTTCTGAAGTAAAACACAAAACGAACAACGGACAGACAAAGCATAAAAAGTATAAGAAAAATTTAATAAAAAAAATAAAAAAATAAGACAAAAATTTAAGAGAAGCAGCAACCTACAAAGCAGACACTCACTCACCGAATCACCATCTCACCAACTCACCAACTCACTCACTCACTCACTCATTGACTCAGGTCTATTAAAGAAGTTGAAGCAGAAACTGCTCAACTGAACTCTGAGCTCCAAGCCCCTTCTCCCTCTCTCTCTCTCTTTCTCTCTCTCACACCTCCTCTCTTCCTATGTATAGAAATATATATACTTATCTGTATCTCTCTGTATATGTATCTTTCTCACACTGCCTACTGGTTTAATGTACAATATAAACGAGTATGTATGGACATACATAAGTATATATCTACCATTAAGAATAACTCAGTGTTCAACTACTTTAAGCTCCTCCAAAACTGAAACGTGCTTGGACTTCGAGACTTTCACTGTGAATTTTTTTTCTTTTGCGGCGGCACTTGCTTCTCTTCTCTCCTATGAGTACAAAATTTATTGTACTTCCTTTCATTTTTCAATTTAGTAAGGATCGGATCGTTTTGGATCGGATCGGTTCATCATTTCTTCAGAGTTCTTAGGTAGCTAACTTGAAGTAAATCTCTAAATCCATTCATTCATTCATCTATCCATCCATTCCATCCACCCATTCAATCCATGTGTTGTTTGTTGCTTTATGCTTTGTTTCATTTACGATAAGTTGTTTTTATTCTTTTTCTTTTTTATACCCTTTACCAGGAATTGAAATACATAACTAAAATCGCATTAAAAACTCGTCGTCGTACATTCAACATATTTCCATAACAGAAAACAAAATGTTTAACATATGTATTTTTTTTTTTTTTTCTTTTTGAAATTCTTCCCTACTCATAAATTTCAGAATCAAATACACATAAACATAGGCATACACACTTCTCACACATCTCATATCCATCACGTACAGCTACAGAGTATCTATGAGTCAAACATCCTGAACTGTTCTGGTCCTATTACTTGGTTAGTTTCAATAATTTTAATACATTTTTACGATGCTACCGATGTTTTTTTTTTTTTATATTTTTACCATTATCGAATCCTTTTGAATCTATTTTTGTATACCCTACACATACATCCTTATATAGTACTATATACCAGTGCTCAGTCTCCTAATTGTTGAGTTATGATAATGAGAAGCGGTTCCAATAATACTGTACCCGATTTCAGGAGAATTCCGCCCACTGAAATGTACCTATTTTGTTCTAAAAACATAACTTATGTCTAAGAAATATGTCCAGCCACGAGGGTTCCGCGACTAGAGATTTTATTGTTTATGGAATAAAAGTTTTCGTATACAAAAAAAACAGATCAAATTAGATTATTAAGTATTGTGTTCAGGAAAACAAATAATAAGAATGTAAGTCCATAAAAACAATTGGATAGATCGGATCTTATAAGATTTAATCGGTATGATCGGAACAGACCACAAGTACAATATTTTATTGTACATACTGTATAATTCATTTTTGTGAAAGGTATGATATTTTCGGTGGAACTAAATCGTATTTCATACGTTTACTACCATGGTAGTTTGCAAATCGTGTCCATACATACAAGAAAGTATAGAGTAGGTAAGAGTGTATAGATGATGATGAAAGACTGATGAACTGGGCTTGACGGGACGTTTCATTTTTTAGTGTGTTATGCTTCATAATTTTGGAGTGTTAAGTGCGTCATGCTAACAAAGTGTTGGGAGTCGAGCATGAAATGCAAGTAATTATTTAGTGCGGAGCGCCGTAAAGTTATCACCAACAGTTTCTCGATCCTTCTGTAATACATGCAATATGAATTATAAATAGTAGAAAGGAGGAGTATAATCAGAAACACCAAATCTAAACCTTTCTTCCCCCACTCTTACTTCTTGTATAAAGTATTTGATCATTTCTCGTAGACAGCAGAGAAATTTTTGCTCATACAGCAGAGCAAGCAAAAAGAGAGGAATCCATAGACAAAACATCGGAAATATAGATAGACTTTGATCCAAGAATAATCAGAAATCGCAGACAGGCAATGGAAGTCGAGTCATCATCAGCATCATAATTATGATCACATTGGCATCATCATCATCATCATGATCGTTAGTAGTTGTAATGTAATGTTATATGAAGAAGGACGGAATATGACAACTGCCATCGGGGCATGGGGCATGAAACATGGGGTCATGGTAGCATATACAGACAAAGTGTAGAGTAGCTAAAGTATAGAATAAAGCATCCTCAACAGCAGCAACAGTAGAAGCAATTCGAAGCAAGTAAACAACACAAGCAACCACCAAAGAAGCCGTGACTGCGTCTGAACCTGAATCAGTGATGAAATGGAGATGGTGGAGTTGGAGACTGGAACAGATACATTGTCTCATTTTGTTTTTTCTGTTGCTGTTGTTCTTCTTTTAGATTGCAATGGCGATGATGTTGATGTCTACTTGGAATTCCAACAAAAGTAAATGCTGATGCGGTGGCGCAAACAAAAAATGGAGCAATGCTAAGCAAATGAGCGGAGATGATTGAAGAATGAAGACAGAATGTTTGAGATGATCATGATGATGATGATGATGATGACGACGATAGTGATGATGGTGATGATGTTGCAAAGGGTCCAGCAGTCCATACAGAGTACGAGTTTAAGGAACATTGTCCGTTGAGTGTTTCATATTTTTTTTTTTTAAATTTTGTTTTGCGTTTGTTTGTTTTTGTTTTTTTTTTTTTACTGTCTGGCAATGCGCTACTTCTTCTTCTCAGGTTCCTGTATTTAAAGAACTTTTTACTCAGTCGGTCATCAATGTCCAATAAAGCAAGCTAGCTAGCTAGCAACCAAGCAACTGAGATATAAGCAGCAAAAAAATAAAATAATATGGAATAAGAGAAACACGCAAAACTCAATAAAACAACAACGAACGATGAAATAAGTTCCAGGAATTCGATCATCTTTGGCCAGCCAGCCAAGCTAAAGCAATCCGATTTATGCAACCGCCGCTGACGATGGCCAATGTCTACCAATGCCTGCCATCACCACCTCTACCACCTCCACCACCATCGACACCACCAACCATTAACAAAACTAAAAAACACAAAAGATACCCATAAGGATAGGAAGATATGCTGCTGTTGCTGTTGCTGATGCTGTTGTTGTCTCTTGAATCCTGATTACAGCAGCTAAACAGATACAGGCACAGACACTAAACAAAAAAAAATAAAAAGCCAAATAAAGATCCACCAACCGATCGAGCTTGAGCTCATTTATGAACTTGGAATACTAGTGAGAGAGAGAGATGCTGCTACCTTTGATAGAGGTAACCCAAAAAATTCGCATGAATGAATGCTACGCAGCAATTTAAGAAAACGAAAGAATGAAAAAAGAAAAAAAATTAAAATGAAATGAAGAGAAAGGAAGAAGGGACGCAAAAAGCAAAATACAGCCGAGGCTATGCTTTGATGGCGGCGCTTCTTCTATAAACTTTTAACAATAATCATTGAAAAGGAGGAAGAGGAGGAGATGGTGGTGAACGTGCTGGTGATCATACTGAAAATTCTGGTTTTGGTAACACTGGCTTCAGATTCTGTATTTGGATTTGAATTTTTTTTTTTTTTTTTTGTTTTCCTTTATTGTAAGTTTAACAACATTTTTTCCAATAATCATCCCTGGTGATGAAGATGATAATGATTATAGTGATAATGATAACATAGCTTTGAAGATGAGACCATTGACTGCAGTTTCGACCACACGTGCTTTGAAGTAAGTGCAATTATTTCTTTCCACCACTCACCTTACTTATTATTATTATTTGAACACTCAAACAGTGAAGACGTGTTTACCGCCCAAATTTCGTGTGCAGTTGTCCAAACGTTTTACATTTACTTCAGTGCTAAGATGAGCTCTGCTCATTAACATAGCCGAAAGCCACTAATAACAACTCAATCGCTTGATTCTCTAGAAAATTATCGATCGAGTAGCCTGCTGTGTGGATTCTCTCCATTTAGAGGTTAACACAGCACTGCTCACCTCACAATTTATTTTCAGACCCCTTTTTCAGCATTCATCCCTTAGAGAAACTGATAAATATTGCGAAATGGACATTTGGAATGGTAACTTGAGATAAGTTATGGTCTGATCCATAAACTATCGAGAACAAATATATCAACATACTTCAATAAAACAATTCAAATCAGATTTTTTTATCTATCCATGGATGGTTTTGAATCTGTTAATAAATTGATTTGTGCTAGTGTCCCGCAGGGTTCTGTACCAAAAGTTGTCCTACCTGGTATAGGTTCTTTCTCTTGAATGAGAGATGTGCGATCGATTGGTATCGATACGAACTTCTACATTTACCTACATATATCATTCGCTATTGTATCTCGATATCGTAATGAGCTTTATATATTTCAAACGACAAACAAGTTGCCATGATGAACCTTACAGTAAATTAAAAATAGATGTACTTCTTATTAAAAATAATATAAAAACATGAAAAGACTGGTGAGTTACGAGTGTTGATAAATAAATCCTTGGAAATTCCGAGGGAAAGAGCTCGTAGCATCGATAACTTTTTGTTTTTTTTTTTTTTTGTTGTTGTTTTGTTATGAAGTGAAACTTCTTTAGCGAAGGGGAGTGAATCCAAAAAATATGAAACTGAAATGTTACGGAAATCAAAATTTGATGATGCTTCAGAAACGTAGTTTAAATCCTTTTTTTTTTTTTCTTTAAGTTTAGTTCATCAGTAATCTGCTATTGAAGTTTTAATAATATTGACAACATGTCTGACCAAAGGGGTTCTGTCGGCCAACAAGATTATGGCGATTGGTTTTTAGGATGCAGGCGGTATCATTCAGAGCTGTTGGAGAGATTCTACATTGATTTGAAGCAAAAACGACCGCATTTGGTGAAGGAAAAAGTTTTTTTCCAACATGTTAATACACATGTGTAGTCATCATGAAAAAAATCCATAAAATAAGGTACGAATTGCTACTCCATCAAACATATTCTCCAAAATTAGCCTGCAACTATTTCCTGTTTTCAAACCTGAAGAAATGTCTTGTCGTTAAGAGATTTCGGTAGAATGAAGAGGTTACAGTGAAACTAACGCCTATTTTGAGGAGCTTGAGAAAACCTGTTATTTGGAAGGGAGAAAAGGAGATTAAATTGGAAAATAAAAAGGAAATTACCCAAATAAATATTGTTTTTTAGGGTTCCGGACCCAAAGACTCATAAACCGCAATACCTAGAGTGTTGAAATTTTCACAGAATGTGTAGTTCTATCCGGGCATCAGCAACAAATACTGAAACTAAAATATTTTCAAAAACTTAAAGGGGTCCCCATACAAGAAACATTTTGGTTTGTATGGCAGCTGTACGATCCAGTAATCCCACGAACTTGAAATTAGGATGGTTGGGTACTTTACATCAGAAACTTATATTGTCGAAATTTCAGTTTGATCGGATTACCATACAAACCCCAATCTGGTACGCACTTGGCTGTCAAACGGTATTACAGTTTAGCACCGTCAAACTATTTCTTTCATCCATTTTTATATAAATAGATGGGGTCTCCGATGTCTTTTTCTGTCTGTTACAAACTTCATGACAAACTTATAATACAATTCCCTGCGTGAAAAGTATAAAACAAGAAGGAAACATACTTTACATCATACATGACAACAATAAATTATTAGATTGACAATTTGGAATCAGCGAAAAGGTGATTCCGAACATTGTCACGTTTTTAAATTAGTTAGCCTACAAAATTAATTATTTATGTGTGCAATTGAATGCTTATAATTTGGATTGTATGTTGATGTACATACGAGTATGTATCAAACTTCTCTCAAATTAAACAAATTTATTGGGCAGATTGTCTCTCAAATTGGTAAAGAAAAAATTTTCGGATATTGAAAAATCCGAGTAATCAACATTAATCAAATTCAAATGACTTTGTAAACGATCAGTAAAGAATATAAAAACTTTACCATATACATACGATTATATTGTTATTATTATTTTTAAATTAAAATTTGGAAGGTGTAATTATTTGTGTAACCCTATAGTAGAACAAGTGCAAAGCATTTGGAGCATAAAATCTTCATCATGAAGTTAACTACAAATTTTTACAAGTACAAACTAGTACATTACAATATACTCGTACTAATGTACTACAATTAAATATGAACAAAATCGGACAAACAACATAAATTTGTACATAATTAGTTACAACAAACACCTGTTTTATTTTGTTACAAAATGCAAGCAGCTGACGGTCCTAATGCGTGTTGTGGAGCTTGTGCCGTTGAAATGTGTAAAAAACGTAGGACACGTGAATCGAGTGACAACGAAAAGCGTGGTATGGAGTTCCGTCTTTACAGATTTACTAAAGTTAAGGTTAATTTCGTGAGTCTCATACAATAGAAATAGAACCAGAATCCAGAACATTTCCGCCTGAAACCATTCAATTCATTCGATTCAAGAAGAATATTTCTTACTTCATCATCCACTGATGTCTTTAAATTAGACAGCTGCGTGGCTTCGCTCACAACTGCAATCCTATAGAATGAACTCGAATTGTATTGAATTGAATTGAGTGAAAGAGAGACACGAAATGAAGGAAGATGAATGCGAATGTGTTTTGAGTTCGAAAGCCGTCCACATTCTGTGAAATGAGTTACAAAGAATTAGCGTGCAAAACGATATGAGAACTGCAGCATAGCCGAACACATCCGAATTAATTCGAAGTCGCTATGCACACATTGCGTATTGCGTCTTCTTTCATTTCGTTTGATTTGAGGGAAGCGCGCAGCTGTAAAAGGAAATGAGCGGAGAAAAAGAAACAGAGGACGCAATGTTAAAATGCAAAAAAAATAATGAATGCATTCGAATTAATTCGAAAACAACCTCTCATTCCCACTCATTCAATTCTTGCCTCTTTCTGTAAATGTTGTGCGACTGAGTCTGAAGTGAGTGCACAAATTCACTCGAATTCTTTCGGCGTCCGTCGCTTTCTGTTTCACTCAGTTTAGACAGACCATTGTTGACCTCTACTTTGAATGAACAAATGAAGCATATATTGGATCATATAAAAAAAGTCTACGCAGTTTTTAGGCACTAGATGGTGTTGGTGTTCATAGATCTGGTAACACTAATGTGAATGTGTCAAACGAACACATGTGTTTGAAAGGTGACATTTCAGGCTACAATAAAATGTTAAATAATAATGGCCAATATTTACTTTTTTTTATGTGACCCAATGTTTTATATTCTAAGGAATATTAGATGCTGAGGATTTTAGGTGGCAAAGTAAATTAATGAATCGATAACTTAAATCAATTGGATGTTTTAAATTTTAACAAGAGTTTTTTATTATAAAATAAAGCTAAGATTTTAATCAGAAATGGCAAGTACATAACCTTGACATTTACCTCAGATGAATTTAATTATTGATATTAATCAAATATTAATTAAATTCAAATGAGTTACAACCACATTGAGAACAAAATTACACACAATTACATAAATCAAATACCATTTGAACAATCTTAGACACAATCTTGGAGGAATACCATAATATAAACAATTCTTCACATACAACAATTTTTCAACTACAAACAATTCCTTATTCTACTTGGTGCCGCTGCAGAACATCTTAATTTTAACGCTTTGAAACTTTATTCTTCTTCTGAAGGTTTTTCGCTTTGTTGACTAGAACTGTCCATCTCCTCTTCATTTTTGAAATATTCGCGTCTATTAATTTCAGCCATCATATTGTATTCCGATTGTCTTGGAGACATGTGCCACATTGCGCCTGCAATTCGAGCCACGTCTGTGACTGTTGCACTCGGAAATTCGCGTTTTATTTCACTACGGTTATCTTTCAAATATAGCATGAAGCCTGGCAATGGTCTCTTTGGCTTTATGGGGACTTTAGCCTTAATCTTTTCAACTTCAGTCTTGTATATACTCCGTAGTCTAGCAGCTTCATTAATCCAATCGGATTTATCCTCCATTTGATGCCATCTCTCGCCGGCAAGTCGAGCTATTTCTGTCATTTTCAATTCCGGATGCTCCTTTTTCAGGTCAAGGCGTACATGTTGAAACCAGAGCATGAAAGATGATAGTGGCCGCTTTGGCTTATCGTTCTGATACTTGTATTTCGGCATTATTCGCTAACTTTACCACTATCCAAAAACACCTAACTGACAATTTAGACCAAATAAATAAGTAAAAAAAATTTTACACAAAAATGGATAAATATGATACATACTATTTGATAAATTTTGTTTTAACAAGTGAAAATATTACTTGATGTTACTTCCAAAGAAAACTATATAAAGTGAATGTTTTCAAATTTATTGACATAAAACTCTTTGCATTGAAATATGTGATTTTTTTTTTTTTTGTTTTTTTTTTTGATTTAAGAACAAAATTTATTATTTGACATTGCACGAAATGTTTTTGTTCTTTTTGCCCCCTGTTCCGAAATTGATTTGCCCTGTTTAGTAAAATTTTAGTTTTTGCCATTCAACCTTCAAAAGCAGTCAACATGTGGAAATTGGTAAAAATTATGAAGATCGATTTAAGGAAAATGTTAGGAGAAAGTTTTACTTAAATGTAAATGTTCCCGAATGTCGGGAACTTTTTCGATCGGACAATCTATCGGTCGGTCAGTTGGTCAGTCAACATTTATCATAAACACACATTCATTCACTAATTCACTATATTCAAAGTGAAACCCTAAATTAAGGAGCCCATGAACATGTGTTTCTAATTCACACATCGACTGACATATATGTATGTAAATATCTATAATACAATATACCATTTATAAAAAAATAAATAAATGGATAAATTGATAGATGGCTGAATGGATGAGTAGGTGGGGGAAAGGTGGAGTTGGAGGTTCTCCAAGAGTGAGAAACATTAAAAATACATTAAATAATGTAACAAGAAAAAGACCACCGGCAATAATACAAACCAATACAATAAATAAGCAACAGGTACATACATATGTGTATAGGTATACGGATATGAAATACTTGTGATGATCATGATCGTGATGATAATTATAATGATGATGATGATACAGAAATAATATGAGACAAAACACTATACTGTCAATAACAATAAGAAACATACAAAACAATTATGCACACATACATACTATATATCCACATACATACATATATATACATAATACTATTAGATACATTTGTATCTATGGTATAGTACGAGTACACAACGTCAACGGATACAAAGTATTTTAGGCCAATTAAATATTTAACCAGCGTACGCATTTTTACAGTGAACCACGAACACGAGGCATGCGTACGAGTTCGAGTTCGATACTGAGTTTTTTTTTTTTTTTTTTTTCTTTAAAAAGTATCTAAGTATCTAGCAAGCTAAGCCCAAGCTTTCATTCGGGGTTTTTTTTTTTGTTCTCTTTTGAATAAATACAATCCAATAGTAAATAGTAAAATACTCATTCGTGTGTAAATGTTAGTGAGAGTGTGAAATCATAATGCTACTCGTATTAATTGTATGTTTCTAGATATCGTATCACATTAGTATACATACTTAGTTATGTCAATGTAATGAGTTCAATAGCCTACCTACCAAACTCTCTATTACCTCTTTTCATTCAATAATCACTACAAATTATGAAATTAATTTAATTCCATTTTAAGATCACAGCGTTCACGCATTTGACTGACAGACAGAAAGACATTACATGGCTTGGCTCTCTTTTGGCTTTCTATACCCGCATTACATACAATAGTTTTGAATTTGATTTTAAGTTTATGTGTAAATTTGCAAATTGCAGCTAATCTATAAAATCTATAATCCAATAACTCTAGACTACTGTAACATGATTTTACAATCTCTTCATCATCATCATAATCATCATCATCATCATCTTAAACTGACATCTATCAATCATTATTGTAAAAAAAAAACATCATTAATTAAGAACCAGACTAAAAGAAATAATGAAATTAACTTATCTTCGTTTTTCTATTGTATTAAACTAAATGGGTTTATATGTATGTATATACATATATGAATATACATAGATATATACTATTATTTAGTGAGCATAACTTGAACAATCTATAACATGTTTAAATTAATAAATACAGTATCTTTAGTTTGTCATCTTCGTTGTAGTTGATTTTGCTTTTGCCTTTGTCTTCTTCTCAAATATTATGTCACAAATTCCAAAAATTATTGTCTATTGTATGTAGTATGTTGTAGTATATAATATGGCAAAGATACTTGCCTAGTTGGTTGACTGTCTTGTCTACAAACGTTCCACGTACTCAAGGGCAATTTGCAAACGCCGCTTAAACATAATAAAAACCTTGACTTCAGTGAGTTTAGTGAGCCTCCAAAAATATCACTCACATACAAAAATATTCACAATTCACGATCAAGAAACCAGAAAACAAAGCAAAAAATTAAGAGAATTCGAGTATGTTAAAAAGAAAATATTAAAAAAAAAAAAAACACAAGAGAAAAAAGATAGCTTAGGTCTTACCAAAGCTTACATACACTTCAGATAATGTAAGATTGTTTACAAATAATATTCTTTATTATTGAAGTGAAACTTCTTTAGCAAAGGGGAGTAAATCCAAAAAAATATGAAAATTAAATGTGATGAAAATCAAAATTTGACAATGTTATTATTATATTGGAACTATTTAGGCATACACAATTGAAATGTCTCCGTGGCGTAGTGGTTAGAGAGTAGATGACGTGGGTTTCGAGTCCTGCACTGAAAGTTTTTTTTTTTTTGAAGTGAAACTTTTTTACAAGACAATGCGCATTGTTTTGTGTGTCTCGCCACTACGTCTCTGAAGCATCATCGCATTTTGATTTTCGTCACATGTCATTTTCTAATTTTTGGATTTACCTCCTTTCGCTAAAGAAATTTCACTTCCATATTGTGTTTATGAGGGTGAAATGAAATCCAGATCCCATCCATATATTTTAGTTAAACTAACGCAATTTCAGCTTTCTACTTTTAAAAACTATGGGTAAAATTATTGTAGCATATAGTATAAGGGAATGCTTATACCCAATAGCAAATAAGTACCCTTAATCATATCGTTTTCGTATAGGTACTTTATGGGAGATCTGTGTGATGTTGCAAAGTTCTAGGCGTTACAAGCATCATGACAAAATGCTAATTAACATACGCACACACACACACACACACGTGTATAAAGACAAAATTGCCAAACCAAAAAAAAAAAAAACACCAAAAACAAAACAAAAAAGCATAAAGTGCGTGAACCGAAGAATGAACGATAAATGAACGCTTTATGTCAAAAAAAAGACTATGATGACGACGCAAAAGACAAAAACGAAAATAAAAATCAAACCAAACTGCCAAATTTTTGACAGTTGCCTCGACTACTTACAGACAATGCATACTTTAAGATAAAATAAAATAAATAAAGAGTTAGCCAAACTATTGGATACCCTAAAGGCTGCAGCTATCATCATTTTAAGAAGCCGAGATAATTATCTGTTCCCAGGTAAATCTATCAAGCCGAAATTGATCACAATCATTTTTAGGGCTCCGGACCCAAAGGGTACCAAAAGGAACCCTATTGCAGAGACTTCGTTGTCCGTCCGTCTGTCTGTCCTCGGGTCATATCTCAGAAACTGCAATACCTAGAGAGTTTTCACAGAATGTATAGTTCTATCCGGGCATCAGCAACAAATACTAAAACTAAAATATTTTCAAAAACTTAAAGGGGTCCCCATACAAGAAACGTTTTGGTTTGTATGGCAGCTATACGATCCAGTAATCCCACAATCTTGAAATTTGAATGGTACATTAGAAACTTATATTGTCGAAATTTCAGTTTGATCGGAAAACTAGGGAGGATACCTACCATACAAACCCACCATTAATATTCATGTTCTTATTCGAACAACTTTTTTTTTTCTTTTGTTGGACTATTGAACTGAAATTTAAATACTATAAGTTTCTGATATAGACGCGATATATTTGTTAGAATCAGTCAAATCAGCCAACTATGAGGGGAGCCTCCCATACAAACCCACCATAAATATTCATGTTCTTATACGAAAAACTTTTTTGTTTTTTGGATTATTGAACTGAAATTTAGACACTATAAGTTTCTGATATAGGCACGTTACATTTGTTGGAATCAGTCAAATCGGATCACTAGGGGAAGTACCTCCCATACAAACCCACCATTAATATTCATGTTCTTATTCAAAAATTTTGTTGTTTTTGGACTATTGAACTGAAATTTAAATACTATACGTTTCTGATATAGACGCGATACATTTGTTGGAATCAGTCTAATCGGACCACTAGGGGGAGTACCTCCCATACAAACCCCAATCTGATGCGGAACCCTCCGTGTACGAGTCTGACTCGCACTTACCTCATTTTTTATTGCCTGCCGTATACTGATACATATTAAGTGTCAGTAAGAGACCCCGATTACTGGATAAAAAGCAAATGTCTGGCGATTATAGGCAATCAACCTTACTTCCTGATATGACATAACCATAAAATGATCAATGTTAATGGATGATAATCAGGGGAGCATGGCTATATACAAACCTAAAACTTATACATTCTATATACATATGTATGTATGTATGTATGTACACACATAAGTATTGTACTTCTTCATATTCTTGGAATCGAAGTTAATGTTTTGTCTTGTAGTGATAGTATGCATTATATTCGTATACCCTTGGTATTCATACATCATGTACGATTGTGTATGTACGACTGTGCTCTATAAGAAGCCACTTATAACGCATGTCCCTGCCACCACCCACCGCGCATAAAATGCTCGATCATATGATGATGATGATGATGAGGATACCTCAGCTTTGCCTTAACATTGGCATCTACGTCGGCGGTGGCGGCGCTTTTGGCAAGAAAACAATTTCTTTTTTAGTTTTAAATACAAAAAGCACACTTGCACACACAGACACACAGACACACGCACAATTGATGTTGTGCAAAAATTTCGTTGTCGTTATTACTTCCATATCTGTTATTGTTGTTGTTGTTATTTTCGACTCCACAGGTATGTAATAAGTCTGTATGTCTGTTTGTCTCTGTTTAAGTTGGCATGTCTGTCTGTCTGTCTGTTTACCTGTACGAATATGTATGAATATATGTATGTATGTAGTTCGTTGAGGCATATAAAATATACCATTTAACTAAAAAATTCCTGGTATTTTCTCATCGCCGACAACGACATCGACAACACTAACACCATCCACAACACTAACAACAACAACAACAACAACATAGTCGACAACCACGACGACATTAAAGGCAAAGGTATGAATGTTTCTTTCAGCATCCTCATCATCCGCACCATTTTCATCATTATTGTCGTGATCATTATTATACGCAACATCACCAACCTTTGCCCGCCATTGAGAGCAGCAGCAGCAGCACGAAACGCACACACTTTATATTCGTCACTCTGTCCGTCCCCATTCCCGGTAATAACCCAAAAACATTAAAAACAGCAACAACAACAACAATAACAAAGACAACGACAACGACAAAAAGCCTTAAAGCATCTCATCTTAGCTCCTTTGAATGTCTTCTTTAGTTTCGTCGTTCGTTACGTTTCTTTATTTTCGGTTTTTTCTCTTCATCTCATGATAATACACAATAATGATCTTCATCTTCTTCTTCAACGTAGTCGTCGTCGTTTTTATCAACATCATCATTATGAACAACACACCGACCGATGTGATTATGAAATTCAACTCATTTTGGGCTTGTTCATTAATTTGCCTGGCCTGGTCTGGTCTGGTCTGATCTGGCCTTAACAGACTTGGCTTGGCCAAGCCGGCATGGACGATTGTTCGCTCGGTCAGTCAATGGCTGCTTGGCCGCTGGCTCTGTATTCCTTTACCAACACGTATATTCATATATAAATACTAGTACATATGCAAACGGCTGATCGTGCGCTTGTATTCTCTCACCCCTTTTAAAAAGCTGGCTGGTCGGCATCTTTCATGTGCGTGCCAACCATACTCCATCCTCCATCCTTCATCGTTCGTCGTTCATAAAAAAGAAAAAAAACTAGTCTTCTGCCAACGGTGGCGTCGACATTGGCATCCCACGTAACTAAGAAAGTAAACAGCAGCAGCATCAGCTTTACTTCAGAGTCCAGAAGAAACTCCAATCATGCTGAAGCTACTCTTGCTTTTTTCAATCTACGAGTATCTATCTCCCTCTTCGGTCAACAGCAACAGCAGCAGCCGCTTGAATTTATCCTGAATGTTCAGAATGTTTTTTCACTTCTACTTTTATTTGCTAAACTGCGAAACTAAGCTGAATGTTATGATATCCGACCGATACCACCGACCTTACGAAGCAATCGACCAACTCACTCCCTCCCTGCCTGTCTGACTCAGTGTCTAACTTGTTTCTTCTCCTTATATCTTACTAGTATACCAGTATGTCTGTCTGTTTATCTGTCTGTCTATCCGTCTGTTTGTCTATATGTCTGCTTCCAGTACGTAAGAGTATGTCTGTTTATCTCCCACATTGCGCCAATCATCAACAACACACAACAAGACAACGATGAGTTATGCGTTTTTTTTTTTTTTACCTCTTTTGTAAGTCGGATTGCATAGTATCCTAGACAAACTATACTATACTATACTATACCACTACCACCATAAGCAGACGAAGCTTCCCATGATGAAATGACTACACGAAACCAACAAACAAACATCTTCAACTGCAGCGAAATAGTACCTAGTACCTATTTATAGCAGCTAAGCTTAGTCGTTTCATTTAGACGTAGACTTCATAGTATTCTTTCTTTCCATTCATGCCGCATTCTACGAGAGAACTTGTGAGTATTATGGTAACGCAGATACTCGTAGATCAGCAGACAGACAGACAGACAGAATGTGGTATGGTGTGGCGGTTTGAAAGTGAAGTTAAACCTTGTCAGGCTTTGCGACAGAGAAAATTAAGGCAGGAAGGCACGCTGGGTTGTCCTTTATTGGCTTTAGACTCAACTCGACTCGACTTGACTTTGATTTGGCTTATATTGCCTTAGCTTGCTTTGCCTTGGTTTGCTTTGCATTGGGATGTAACAACAAACTTGTGGCATACTAATGTACTGAATCGTATACATATATAGACACATTCTTATTCTTATACTTATGCACTCGTATATCCGAATGGGACCGCCGACATTGACACTAGTCTGGTACGGATACTGGTGCTGGTGCTGGTGCCGTTGTTAGCAATAGCACACCAGATCAGACCAATACTAGGCCTAGCGTAAGATTGCAAGGTCATTGCGACAATGCTGTTGTCTGTATTCGTATTTATGTAAATATATCTACGTATCTATGTGTTTGTGGTTGTGTGTATTTATTTAACACATTTAGTTGCTGTTGCTTGCAACAACATTCCATTCCGATCAGACAAGAGCAAACCAAACCAAACCAAACCAATCCAAACCAAACCAGACCAGACGAAACCGTCTACAATGAATACTTAGCCTGACTTGGCATCGTATGGAATGGGGCATAGTATGAGGTTTGGTATGGGGTTTGGTATGGCAATGATGGCATGACCAAAGCGGGCGATGTATTGATTAAAATCATCATTAATGTAGGCTGCGCCTGCGCTTGAGAAGCGAAAATTTACCGACACCAGTAAAACGACACCAACACACAATTTTGTTTTAGGATTTTCTGTTTTTTCTATGAATATCGATGGCATGGATCATCATCATGATGATCATGATATTGAAGATGAAGCTGATCATGATGATGATGATGATGATGATCAATGGCAAGAATTTATGCAAGCGAATGTGAAGTCAGGAAGTTTCATGAGATGCAGCAGTAGCGCTTAAATCGGCAAAGGCGAAGGACACGCGGCTAAACTTGTTAAGTAAAAGCGCAATCACGATAAATAGACAGACAGACAGACAGACAGACAGAGTGACTGACGAACGGTGAGGTGAGTTGGTTGGTCGGTCGTTCGGACAGACATTCAACAAGAGACAAGGATGGACATCAATACGAGTAAAATAAAAAAATAAATAAAAAAAAAAAAACATTGTTGGCGAATGAATGCATTCGGATCGCCGTCATCGTTGCCATTGCCTTCGCCTTCTTCATCGTCGTTCAAAACTCAACGATGACAAAAAGCATCGTTTAAAATTTCTGATTAAGCATTTTTTCGTGCTTTTGTATTCACATTTTCTGCGAATCTTTTCAAGAAATTCCTTTCTTTCCTTAATTTTGTTTCCGTCCGTCCTCCAGCCTTCCTATATTTTCCTACCTGTCTACCTAGTACTTACTTACTTAAAGAGTTCTTGTTGTTGTTGTTGTTGTTGTTGTTGTTGTCAGTTGGATTGTGAACAAGAAATATGTGTGTATATCTTTAAATGTATTTATTCAAGGACTTTAAAAGGTAAGTACTTAGTTACCATGCACTTAGTAACCTCGTCCTTAATATTTTCTTTTCTTTTTTTGATTGATCAGTATTCAATAGCCATATAAGATTTATATATTCATATATAGGATCTTATACTCGTCACGCAGTGAATAGTACTATAAGTTTGTCATGAAGTTTGTAACAAACAGAAGGAGACATCGAAGACCCCATAAACATATATTTATTCTTGATCAGCTCGACGAGACGAGTTAATTTAGCGATGTTCATCTGTACTTACATAAAGTAGTTCCTCAGCTTTTTAGGCACAGTGCATTTTACCCGAAGTCTCCTTTTCACTTGACACTGTATATTTTTCGGAATCAGCTAAATCGGGCCACTAAGTGGGGTTTCTCCCATACAAACCCCGATTCAAATTTGTTCTTATTAAAAAAAAACTTTTTTTGTTTTTTGTGTTATCGAACTGAGACTTGACAAACAGTATAAGTATCTGACTTATATTCAACATCCTAGGATTACTGGATCGTAAAGCTCCCATACAAATATTTTGGTCTTAGTGGTGAAATGCTGTATGAGTACTGACTATACCCTAAACATAAGTCAAATCAATAATCAAATATTTCTGAATGTTCTATTATAGAGCGTAGGTAAAAACGCTTTCTATGGGGTGCATGGAGAGTAGTATATCAACTTCGGCACAGGCGAAGTTAAACTTTTTTATACTTGTTCTTTAATAATCTTCTTATGTTATTTGAGCAAGAAAATTGAATGTGAAAATTGAGTAAGAAAGTTGAGCTTAGCCATTGAACATAATTCAGTAACACTGAAATTGACTATAAAAGTTTAGGAATTAAACAAGAAAGTTGAATATTGAAATGGAATATGAAAGTTCAAATTATGAACTGAACATCAGAATTGAATATTGAAGTTTGAATATAAAAGTTGAATTAAGGAATTGAACAAGCAAGTTCAATGTTAACATTGAATATGAAAGTTGAACAAGACGGTTGAATTTTGAAATTGAATATAAAAGTTGAATGAAGCAATTGAACAAGAAAGTTGAATGTTAACATTGAATATCAAATATGAATTAAGCAATTTGACAAAACGCTTGAATGTTAAATTTGAATATTGAATATGAAAGTTGAACAAGAAAGTTGAATGTTAACATTGAATATGAAAGTTGAACAAGAAAGTTGAATGTTAACATTGAATATGAAAGATGAATATAGCAATTGAACATAATAATTCAATGTTGAAATTGAATATATATAAGTGGAATTAAGCAATTGAAAAAGAAAGTTGAATGTTAACATTGAATATCAAAGTTGAATTAAACTATTGAACAAAACAATTGAACATTGAATATTGAAAATGAAAGTTGAGTAATTGAACTTTCTAATTGAATGGTGAAATTGAATACGAAATGAAATTTATCAATTCAATACGAAAACTCATTTTTGCTATTGAACAAGAAAGTGGCATGGTAGTAGAAAAACTTTTTTCTTTTTTGTAGTATCGAACTGAACTTTGGATACTATAAATGTCTGACTAATATTTAGCAACCATGTAGATTTTAAGACCCTAGGATTACTGGATTATATGGCACCCATAGAAAACCCGAATTAAATTCATGTTCTGATTAGAAAAACTTTTTGTCGTTTTGTGTATTATCGAACTGAATTTTGGATCGAACCCATATTTACCAGCCATGTAAATTTTCAAATCCTAAGTTTACTGGACCGTTACAGTTCCATACAAATATTTCGGTCTTATTATTAAAATACAGTATGAATAGAGTGAAAAGTATTACAACTTTGGCATAGGCGAAGATATCCTATCATTTTCTTGTTTCGAAATACGAATGTATTTTACTTGATCATGTAATACATACTAAAAGTTCGAGTTTTAAATGAGTTATGGGTCAATTATTACATATCTATGATGGTCGAGTCCTTTCCTGGTAATTGCAAAGAATATACATAGTTCAGAAAATCGGAAACTTTTGAGTGTCTGTAAGACGTAGTTTCTTTAGCCGATACCTTTGACCACAATGTGATGCCTATGGAGTATCCTTCCTGTAGATAGATAGAGTTACCTTCTCGATCTGCTGTCTGTTTTTAGAAAGCATTTAACAATTTTACTCGCGAATTTGTGTTTCTTATTGTTTCTTTATTAAGTCAGCTTCGGTTAACCCTCAAATGAGAGCGAACTAATTGGAAATTCATGTATGTATCTTAGATTGTTATTACAATATTGTAAAATCTATTTATCTAAGATGGAATGACGATTATTTTTAGTTTAAAATTCTAAAAAATTGTCAGTTTGACGAAATCTAAATTAATGTATTATACATACTTTGTTTGATTGGTCAACAATTAGACTTTGAAATGTTTCACATAGAAGAAGTGCGAATTCTTTAGAAAAAAAAAAAAGCACATTCAAGAAAACATTTCGCACATGTCCCATTTCATTTGTTATTGTCACATCCCATACCAAACCCCAATAACAACATGTTCTACATCTCATGGGAAATACAAAAATACGAGAGTACGAGAGTGTGAGTGCTAAATTTATGTGCGATCAAATAAAATATGTAAACAATACACACTAGTCAAAGAGACAATCAGAGATACTAAATAAATAAGTATATTTGTGTGGCCATAATTCACATTCATTCAGAATAAAGAGCACCAAGCACCCAGTACCATCAAGTGCCAAGGTCAATGTCAAGTCAACATTGGTTTATTAATTATGCATGTAAGTTAAAAAAGAAAAAGTATCTATCACTTACAATCAAATCATCCTTGTAAATACTATTATCCGTATAGTAGACTAACATATCGGCGGATAATGCTTGACAGCTGGGCTCACGTAATTTCGATGCCAGTAATAGGCAGGCCGCTGCCAGTATTTGTAAATGTGTCTTACGCACTGATTTCGTTGATAAGAAACGATCCATATAAGTTAGTGCAAGTAGTACCACTTGATCCTGACATTTTTGTTCAGCGCAAACCTAAAACAGAAACAAACAAAAAAAACAAAAAACAAATTCAGGAAATCAGTATAGTATTAATAATATTTATACTTAATATAATTATCATTATGATTATAATATTTGGTGGTCTACCAACCAACTATGAAATCATTTCAATTATAGAAAGGAAGATGCAAGCTTCAAAAGAAACCAGCCAACTTGGAGTTATGAAATAACGTTAGCAGCAAATTCATGGCAGTTAACGCCATTCAACCATAGCACGTATCTTTCTATCTAACCATACCATACATCCATCCATCCATCCATCCATCCATCCATCTACCATCATCATCATCATAATCATCATCATCACAATATGCTTCTAAATAAAGCAATCTACGTGCTTTGCTCATTCTATTTTTCTATTGTATTTATATCTTTTAATTTCCTTTTTATTTATTTATTTTTTTGTTAGACTTCCAGAAAGTAAAAGCAAAAGCAGACAACTTCTGATTCCTTTGCTTCTCTTGTATCTTGAATGTTCTGTCTTAAGAATTAATTGCATGAGTAGAAGCGGTTGTGATGGCGTGAAGTAGTGATGATGATCATGACGAACGATGATGACGACGCCACCAATTCTAATTTCAATGTAGTTACAATACCCGCCGTACTGGGGTAGCTACTTCTATAAAATAAATATAATGAAGAAAAATAACCCAGCCCCCATTCCCACTTTCTTTCTTTCTTTCTTTGATATAAACTTACTCGTATGTCCGAAAGCAATCTAAACTTAAGCGTCGTCGTCGTCGTCGTCGTCGCCGTTGAGCACGTTTATAATCGCTTAACATGCCATTTAAAATATAGAGAAAAAGAAAACAAATTCAATTTCTGGACAAGCGCAACAAGTAACGTAAAGTGATGGGGATTTAACGTACGTAGTACGTACATATGTAGAAATATAGTACTTAATATGAAAGAAGAATAAGCAAAATCATTTAAGTGGTGGTGGTGGTGGTCAGTCGAATCAGTCAAATCATTTATTGTGGTCCGAATAAAGCTACACGTACTTAGTCAGTTAGTTAGTTTAATATTGTTTCGCAATTCCCACCCATTGTGTTGGGAAGGTTAGGGCAGGGGGCTGGCTTTATTCACCTTGGAGTAATAAACGAAAAAGAAGAATAAATGAATGAATAAAAAGCAGCAAATAAATTCGGAAGTTATATGCCGCCATGGTTGCCACCATTGTACTAACAGCCCCATTTCCCTAACCTTTCCTCAATTATTATTATTTTTATTATTATATTATTTTTTGTTACTTTTGACTTCACAAATGAGATTCTTCATTCAAAACAGGAAATTGATACTGAAAATAAATGATTTGAATGAATAAAATAAATGACTTGACTATTGAGTGATGGTTGTTGATTGCAATGAACTTGCACCAAGTGAAAAATGAAAGATTATTATTAGTTTCTGTTATTTTGCGGTTTCAATAAAAAGCAAAATCGAATTTCACTAGAGAAAACTAATAACTTTCTAGTCAATAGAATATAATAGAATAGAATAGAATAGTTTAGAATATTTTTGTACTAGTAACTACTATTCATATAATCAAGTTAAGTCAAGTTAAATTGAGTTGAGTCAAGTGAAGTCAAGCTAAGCCAAGCCAACCGACAAATGTCGTTGACCGTCGAGTCGATCATTGTCCAACCAACATTTGTAGGAACGAACGGCGAACGCTAAAGATTACCGTACACTAAACGATGGATGGATGGATGGATGGATAGATCGCGTTCATTGTTGTTCAGGTGTTGTTTAGGTGAGGAAAAGTACTCGTAGTAGTTACCCTATGTGTTTGTTATTGGGGTTCAGATCTTCCCCCATTTAATTTCATTTCATTCCATTTTAAGTTCTGACTCTGCTGACTCTGCTGCTGATTCGGATTCTGATTTCATAAGTCTATAAACACAACAAATGAAATGAAATGAAATGAAATGTCTAATGAAATAGCGTGAGCTCACTCACAACACGTTATAATATGATATAATGACTTTAGGCGAATAGACCAAAATAACCAACAAGACAAACAGACAAACAAATACACACACACACACACACACACACACACACACACATGCACACATACGCACATACACACAGACCAGAATACTAGAGTATATGAATGAGTACATATAGTGTATACATATATGATATAATGATGATGATGATGATGATGATGGGATAAAGATGGATAGTAAGTAAGTAAACTGAAGCTAAAATTAAAGTTAAAGTTGGTTAGCAAATGCGCGAACAATGAACAACTTGATCGTGTTTAAATCACTAAGACCAGACTCTCTAATGGGTTCAACACTGTACATTCTTACATACAAGTGCATTATTCGTGATTGTTTAATTAATGTTAAGCATTTCCATATTTCATATAAGCACTACACTATATACTCGTATGTTTCTTTCTCAAACTCATACAATAACGGCAAGTCAAAGTCAAAAAAGATGATTGTAAAAGAAGAGCAAGACAAGTCACTTACTATGTACACACAGATATACTTCTCTATACTACTCTAGAGTCCAAAACAGCACAGAACAGAAATCAAATCAAGTCCAAACCCCGAACAAAATAACAATACAACAAAGCAATGTCATTCATTCATTCATTCATTGATGAAAAATCAACAAAACACATCAATTTATGGCGATGACAATAATGATGATGATCATGACGACGATGATGATGATGATGATGATGATGATGAGTAACAGGCAATGTCCAAAAGTTCTCAGATAGACAGATGGACAGACAAATATACACATACTCGTACATAGTAGAGATACATTTTTTATAACACACAGATACAGATGATGATGATTTCATTTCGCCTTTGCAATCGAGTTCAAGCAGTCAAAGTCTTTTTTCATGATGATCATCATTATTAGCGAAAGATAAGTTTGCGTTTGAGAAGATTTGCCTAGAATTATTACCGGAAGTTTTTGTCACTTGATTTTATCTTTATCAAGAAAAAGCACAAAACAACAAAAGTCCAAATCAAAACACAACAAAACAAAAATAAAAGCACTTAAAGTGGCAAAAAAAAAAAAAGAAGTAATCTCGAAAAGATTATTGGGTTGGATGAAGATTCTTCGTTCGTTGTGTTGTGTAGTTGGATATGGTTGATAAGGATTCTTAAATCTTAAAAAAAAATAAAAATAACTTCATTTTGTAATCGAATATGTTTAAATTGAATTTGATACTTTACTGTTCGCTGCTATTGAGCCGTACAAATCGGAATATAGAAGTGGGACAGTGGATAGTAGAGTAGATAAGAGGGACAAACAATAACAACAATATTATATAGAAGATTGTTTCTCAAAGCCAACAAAGCACTACAACTTCACTTCACATATCAAGTGATACTTGTTTTTATCCTTTTTTCTTTTCTCTGTTTTTGTTTTTTTTTTTTTTTTTGGTGTATCTATATAATCATCAATAAAGGAGCACCAATCTTTATGTAGTAGTAGTGAATTGATTTAATATTGGGAGTACAAATTAATTCGGTTCGTTTTTTTTTTTGTGTTAAAAAAAGTGTTTTTTTATTGAAAAAAAGTTAAAAAGACATCATTCACAAAGTATTGTCCGCCGGAAGCGACTACTTTTTCCCATCTCTCTGGTAATTTTCGAACACCATCTCTAAAAAATGAGTCCTCTCTGGCTTCGATCCAATCATTGAGCCATTTTTTCGATTTCTTCAAAAGACCCGAACCGGTGACCGACCCCCAAATCGTTTTGCATCCGTCGAAAATGCCAGTAATGGGAAGGAGAATACGGCGGGTGGGGTAAGACCTCCCATTTCGGCATTTCCAGGTAATTTTTGACCGTTACAGCTACGTGGGGCCGAGCGTTGTCATGTTGCAAAATCACCTTGTCATGCTTTTCGGCCGTTTCTGGCCGTTTTTCACGCAAATGCTGTTTATTTAACACAAATCCGGACATTTTCGAAGAGGCAAAAAACAGTGTTGTTGTCAGAAACAGACGCTGATGCGCACTAATTATTGTTGACAGATGTCAAACCTTTCCAATGGAATAGGTAATCGCTTCCAAAATCGGCCACAACTTGCAGGTGGAGCCATCTTTTGAAAATGGACCGAACTAATTTGTACTACCAATAATAAAAAAAATGGGATACTAAAATATTAGAAGGCAAGTGGAATCTACATACAATGGTGATGTATGTTGATGATGTGTGAAAAGTGTAAATCAACCAGAAACTGAAAATTATTGCAAATAACCAAAAATAAAGTAAATAAATTTAACTTAGTTATTGTAATAATTATGATGATTGATATTCATCATGACTACATTATTATGATGATAGTGTTAAAGATTATAAATAAATGAATTGGCAACAAAGTGATAAATAATTAAATTGAATTAAATTGAATAAAATAAAATAAACTAATAAATCCATGGAAATAATATAAAAATTATGATGAAAAAAAAAAAGAAATCATAAATGCAATATTTGTATGTTTGATCAAGTGAAATTTTTGCAATGACTCTTTGTATGATTTATTGAAATGACTTGGATCTTGGATCTGATGGATTGTGCTACTTGCTACCTCAGAATTCAAAATAGAATAGAATAGAATGAATAGAAATCTGAAAAGAGCACATCAAATTGAAACATCAACAAATTACTGGCTTATTGGTTCTCATTCCAAGCCTCACCTTGAATGCAATTACTTACTACAAATTACAGTGTGCAGATATAGAATGCAGCTTTTGGGGCACAGCAGCCCCAAGACTTGTCTAAGCTCCATTTTATGTCAATTTCAAGATCTTAGAATTATTGGATCGTCTAGCTTCCATACAAACCCCGTTTCAAATTCATGTTCTTATTAGAAAAACATATTTGTTTTTTGTTTAATCGACAGAAATTTAAACACTATAAGTACCTGATCCATATTCACCAACCTTGTAAATTTCAAGATTCAAGATTTACTGGGTCGCAGAGCTGCCATACAAACCCCGATTCAAATGCAGGTTTTTATTCGAAAAACTTTTTTTCTTTTTCATTATCGAACTGAAATAAAGACTATCCATATTCAACAACCATATTAATTTCAAGATCCTGAGATTACTGGATTATATAGCTCCCATACAAACTCCCGATTCAAATTCACGTCGTTATTAGTAAAACTTTTTTGGTTCTTTTTTTTGTTTTTGTTTTTATTATCGGTTTGGACATTATAAGTGTCTGACTCATATTAACCACTGTCTTAGGTTCACTGGATCGCATAGCTCCCATACAAATATTTCGGTCTCAATGTTCAAATGCTGTATTATATTTAGTACTGACACTTTCCTAAACATAAGTCAAATCAATAATGAAATTTCTATATCCTCTCTTTATCAAAAGAGCGTGGAGAAACGTTTTCTATTTATTTATTTTTTCCTTTAGAAAATATGACTTTAAAAATCTGGGATATTCTCTAAAATGATTTTTTTTTTTTGTAAATTTTTGGGCCAAGTGCTGGAATTTCGTACATCGAATATCAATTCGAGCAAGTCAACCAACTTTGACTTTACACTGAGTATGTGTAGGTAATATCATTCAACTCAAAGGTCATTCCGCAGGTGGAAAAGTTCAGTAGTTTGGTCTAATAGGCTAGAAAAGTGGCTCACATAGCGTGCACATGTGAAATACATCGCAGCATGTTTCGACAAAATAAAATATGTTGTACCTGTGCAGTAATTTTTGAACACTTCGGATTTCCATATTTTATTAATGATGGTAAAATTTTCCACTCCTCGGATTCAGGAAAGAAATCAAGTAAACAAATAATTACTGTATTATAATTTTATTAATGATAGATTAAAATGTTTCGATGAAGGAGCGCAACGAACGATCTTGCGAGACATTAACATCAAAGACCCTGATCATCACGATTGCATTACAATAAATGCATTATATTTTATATGAAAATTCGCTACAGAGGATCTCGCTATAGAGAGATTCAAATATATGAAAATATTTTAAAAAAAAATGGGCCAAGTCAGACTCTTACACGGAGGGTTCCGTACCAGATTAGGGTTTGTATGGGAGGTACTCCCCCAATTCCAACAAATGAACCGCGCCTATATTAAAAACTTATAGTGTCAAAATTTCTGTTCAATAGTGAAAAAACCAAAAAAAAATTTTTAAGAAAATCCTGCATTTTAATAGTGGGTTTGTATGGAAGATACCCTCTCCAGTGGTCCGATTAAACTGAAGTTTCGACAGTATAAGTTTCTGGTGTATAGCCATCAACCATCTAAATTTCATGATCGTGGCATTACTGGATCTTATAGCTGCCATACAAACCAAGATGTTTCTTGTAAAGGGGTCCCTTTAAGTTTTTGAAAAAATTTTAGTTTTAGTATTTGTTGCTAATAACCGGATAGAACTACACATTTTTTTTTTTTTTTAACTCTCTAGCTATTACTGTTCATGAGATATGTCCCGAGGACGGACGGACGGACGGCCAACGAAGTCTCTACAATAGGGTTCCGTTTGGTACCCTTTGGATATTAGAGTTCGGTAACCGTGTACTAATCATTTGAAAATTTCAATAAATTCCTTACAAATTTGATTGCATGCAACGCCATCTATTATATTTGTGAAGGAATCGAACCCTCTGGTGTAATTTGGAATATACTAAAAGGGAAATCTAAACTTGAGGATTATATCGATGTGGACAATGAGATTTGCAGATCAGGCTTTCTTTCAGATTCAAGACATTATTAAACATTATGGAATATGCCGACGATAGTTCGGAGGAAGAATTTATTCAACACATAAAGTAGCGAATTCCTTGACAAGTTCAAATTTATCTGATGAAACAAAGATAATTGATGATGATATAGTAAACATTTCAACATAAATTATAGAATATATATATATTAAGAAATTGCAACTAAAAAACTTGATGTCAAGTAAAGAAAAATTTGAATTGCATAATTCAATATTTTGTACTTCTTTTCGGCAAATTCTTTCATTCTAAGACTCGAAGTCTAGCCATAGGTTGAATATTGATTGGTGATTCGAGTTATGGAAGTTGATTTGCTTAATAATATTGTAAATAAATCCAGAAACAAAAATTTAAATTACTTTAAAATACTCGTATTAAAAAATAAAATAAAAAAAAAATACAATTGAAAAGAAAACTATTGTTCATGAATACGCACTCAGCAACATCTCACACCTATAGATTTTATGGTATATACTACAATACATAATACTAACTATTGTACATAACACACTTATGTTCATCATACATGTATGTATATACAGCTACGGTCAAAATAATAGTAGCGCTAGTTGGAAAATGAATCAGGTATTGAAACACGTGGACGACCTCGCATTATGTCCGAAAGATTAGTTACCCGTGTAGTAAGATACTCAAGGCAGAACCTATTTCGGTGCTCTATAAAATAAAAAAAAGGAATTAAATCTGATTGTAAGCGTAGAAACCATACGGAGATGCTTGAGGGAAAGCAATTTAAATGCTCGGAGCCCAAGAAAAGTGCCCTTTTTAACAAAAAATCATCTAGCCGCACGAATTAAGTTCGCCCATGATCACATTGATTGGCCATTACAGAAATTGAGAAACATTTTATGGTCGGGCGAATCCAAAATTGTACTTTATGGTGGACCTGGATCTCGTCAGTATGTCAGGCGGCCGCCAGAGTCTGAGTGGCAACCAAGATTCACAACAAAAACTGTAAAAGACGGAGGAGATCGCATTATGATCTGGGCTTGTTTTTCATATGACGGCGTGAGGCCAATATATTGGATCAAGGATATCATGGATCGGCACCTGTATGTGCATATAATGCAGGAGATAATGCTGCCATATGCTAGTGAAGAAATGCCACTGATTTGGGAGCTTCAGCAAGACAATGACCCTAAGCATACAAGCAAAGTTGCCAAACAGTGGTTGCAGGCCAACGGAATAAATGTACTAGAATGGCCTGCACAGTCGCCAGATCTCAACCCAATTGAGAATTTGTGGTGCGACGTGAAGAATGAAGTTGCCAAACGTCTACCCAATAATGTTCAACAGCTTTGGGAAGCAGTTAGAGATGCTTGGAGCTCCATTCCTTCCCAAAGGTGTCAAAATCTTGTAGATTCGATGCCAAAACGATGTGCTGCAATTATAGCAAACAAAGGCTATGCTACTAAATACTAATTGTAGTGTAATAGTCGTAATTTTAGTTATTTTAATATTATCCGTAACATTTGTATTGGTTTGGGCAGGTGGGAGACCTACAAATGAATCACTACTATTATTTTGACCGTGCAAATTAATTGAACTTTTGATAAAAAAATTTTTTTTATTGTCATATGACATAACGTTGTTATTATTTCCTTATGATTTTCTCATTAACACATCATACTTTAAAAAAAAAATATTTTTGGTACATTAAAACACCAATTCATTCATTTTATTTCTATCAAATTCATTTTCCAACTAGCGCTACTATTATTTTGACCGTAGCTGTATATATATATAGCATGGATACTTAAGATAGATATGGCAGTAAATATACTTTTGTACATACATTTGTATTTAATTTGATAACAATAAAAAATCAACCTTTTTGGTTCTTACTTTTTTTTTTGTTTTTTTTTTTTTTTTGTTGTTTTTTGTCCAAAACAATAAATTCATGTTTTTCCTCTTACTATTTCTTTTTTATTTTACTTTCTCCCCTTGGCGTCTCGTCACTTCTCTTCTCAAACAATATCATAATTCACATTTATGTTCTTATGTCATGTATTTCAAATAAAATAATACAAAGAACCAGAAAAAAGCAAACTACACCAAAATTAAATACTAAAAAGAAAAAAAAATGATATAAAAAGAAAAGAACAAATTACTTACTTATATGTAGCACAAGAGAAACAAAAGTGACAAGACAAGTGACAATTTTGTTTGTACCGTCAATGAGGTGGGTCAATGACCCAAAAGCAAAGAACTACAAGAAGTATATGTATGTAGGTACACACAGTAGCAAAGAGTGACAACAAAACAATTCAACTGAATTCAAGTCAAGTCAAGTCAAGTCAACTTATTAAACATTAAGATGAAGTTGTAACAAAGAAAAGTGACTGAGTGAGTGAGTGAGTGAGTCAATCTGTTCTTAAAATACATTATACATATCTCAGAATTCTCAAAGATTTTTTAAAACTCTTTGGGTGTTCGATTGTCGTCATTCACTCAACAAAAAAAAAACTTTACGAATTTGAACATTAAAACCAAAACCATAAAATTTACATTAATTGTTATAATTAAGAGAAGAAAAATAAAAACAACAAAACAAAAAAAAAAAAAATTAAGAAACAAATGGAATGAAAATACAATATAAAAACAAATATGCAAAAATTATTGTATCATTCAAAAAACAAACTGCCAAATCAACAGAAGAGAAGAGAAAAGAAGAGAAAAGAAAAACACCCACCCAAAATAGTATTGTATATTTTGTATTTTATTTTTGTTTCTATTGTTTTGTTTTCTTTTTTTGCAAAAAAAAAAACAAAAACAAAATTATAATAATAATAACAAAAACAAACTTTACAACACTAGCATCTAATCCAAACGATCATCGACCGCCGGTCACCATACAAACTAAAGAACAACATGTAAAGAATTTTGAATTTCTGAAAGAGCAAATTGAGTAAATAATGTTGATCGTAGATATATGGTATATATATTTGTGTGCGTGTGTGTGAGTGTGTGTGTGTGTGTGGAGAGATATAGAAAATATCTTAAGCCATGTCAAAATTTCGCACGGTGAAGAGTGGCAGCACAAAGTTAAACGACATTAATGTTAACATCGATGTCGTTGTCATTGTCGATGTCGATGTCGTTGTCAATGTAGACGTTGCCATTAACAAAAAACAAAAAGAAACTACATATTCAGAACGTAATCTTCGACTATGCCGAAGATGAAATACTCTTCACGGGATTTGTATGGGAGGAACCCCACCCTTAGTGGTCCGATTCGGCTGGTTCCGATAAATGTCCTGCGCCTGTCTTGGAAACTGATAGTGACCAAATTCCAGTTCGATACGACAAAAATCAAAAAAGTTTTTCAAATAAGAACATGAATTTAAATGGGTGATTTGTATGGGAGGTACCCCCCCTAGTAGTCCGATTCGGCTGGTTCCGATAAATGTCCTGTGCCTGTCTTGGAAACTGATAGTGTCCAAATTCCAGTTCGATACGACAAAAATCATAAAAGTTTTTCTAATAAGAACATGAATTCAAATGAGTGGTTTGTATGGGAGGTACCCTCCCTATTGGTCCGATTCTGCTGGTTCCGACAAATGTCCTGCGCCTGTCTCGAAAACTGATAGTGTCCAAATTTCAGTTCGATGGGACAAAAACCAAAAAAAAGTTTTTCTAATAAGAACGTGAATTTAAATGGGTGATTTGTGTGGGAGGTACCCCCCCTTGTAATCCGATTGGACTGGTTCCGACAAATGTCCTGCGCCTGTTTTGGAAACTGATAGTGTCCAAGTTTCAGTTCGATAGGGTAAAAATCAAAAAAGTTTTTCTAATAAGAACATAAATTCAAATGAGTGGTTTGTATGGGAGGTACCCTACCTATTGGTCCGATTCGGCTGGGTCCGACAAATGTACCGCGCCTGTCTCAAAAGCTGCTAGTGTCCAACTTTCAGTTCGATGGTACAAAAAACAACAAAATTTTTCTAATAAGACCACGAATTTTAATAGGTGATTTGTATGGGAGGTACCCCCCCTTGTAATCCGATTGGACTGGTTCCGACAAATGTCCTGCGCCTATTTTGGAAACTGATACTTTATGTGTTTTTTTTTTTCTCCTTCTGCCTGTTACAAACTTCATGACAAACTTATAATACTATTCACTCCCGTGAAGACTATAAAAATATAAGATACAAATACACACACATGTTTTTATATTACAGTAAAGTTCAATTTAATAGGAGAATATTTCAATTTGAAATTGATCGAAACACACAATGTAAATCAAATTCATTTAATAAATAATTAATTAAATTTTGCACATATACATATGTATGTATCTATGATTTTCATATGTATCTACTACTCAAAAAACAAAATATACGCAATTACCATAAAGTAAAACACTGAGTGATTGATCGATTGGTCAATTTCTCTTTCTCTTTCTCCTTCTCCTTCTCCTTCTCCTTTTTCTCATTTTAGTATTCTATTTATTTAAATGCGCTCTTTCATGCAAATAGTCCCTTATCCGAACTCCCCATCATTCCACGTTCCCCATATTCAATATTATTCTCCATATCGCACTAACACTTACACGGGCATAAACTTGCTCGAACTAACATAAAAACAAAAAAAAAAATAAATGAAATGCTGATAAAAAATACAAACAATAAAAAAGTCATCAGAATGCTTACGCATCGCAACAAAGTTGCCAAAAAGTTTATTTCCAAATAATCAAAAACAAAAAAAAAAAAAAAAACAGAAGAACAACAAAACCAAAATACATAGCAAGAGAGGCAAAGAGAACAAACAGAGAAACAGAAATATACTGAAGTAGTAGTAGGAATAATAATAAAACTGCTCAACAGCATTTTTATAGCATGGAATATTTTACATACATCATTCTAAGCTAATTTTTGACGTTGATTTCAAAAATATTTTTTTTTTTTTTTGGAAAGATGAAGTGCTACTCTGAATACTCTAGCAATAATCGGCCAGTTTTTAACGCATCGTTAACTCTGTTCTTTTCCCATATTATTGAGATTTTCCGGAAATTGGTAATGCACTTCCACCTTCAGACATTGGGGACATATGCTCGTTTGATCTTTGATTATAGAAAAGCTGCAAGTTTGGTTAACCGAAAGGTAGGAATAGACCTCCTTGTTGTTAACAGTAAGAAGGCTATATCCATGAATGTAATGAATACTGTGTCATCTGTGGGTTATGAAACATCATCCATCCTATTCCACAAGAGCTGTGCTTAAATTTTGAAGCACCCACCGGGAGATATTTTATAATTAAAATTGGTAGTACTTCGGATATAAAGTCTAACCAGAGGCCTACGGAACTTATTTCCGTCCTGACCAGCTGGTACCTTTCGTAGATAGAGTATGAACTCGAATTGGAGTTGCTTTATAATTACAATCGGTGATGTGACTCATATAGCAAATAGCCCACAATTTCAGTCCTCCTAGGTGAGTCATTTGATTAAAACAATTATAACTTGAATTTGATACCTGCGGATATATGTATGTACTTATATCCAAGGGGAAGTGATATTAAGTCTTTAAACAAAATCGACTTTCTATTGCCTACGAAATTTTGAATTGCCAAAACAAAAGAATTCCATGCGTTCAATTGCACAATTGCTGATATGGAACCGTGAAAAGTAGCGTCCTTCACTGATTTTCCTCTATATATATTACTTACTTTAATAATTTGCAAGAACATAAATCAAGTGACCTCCAGAGGAAAAAAAATGTAAAAAAAAAAACTAGAGCTGATACATTTAAATTTTGATTTGCAATCAATGACCTCGAATTAGTTAACAACCATTGAAATATTTAGTATCACATGGAACATAAATAAAGTATAATTTTGCTGTGCTGTGTAATAAATAAAAAGAAAGAAATTAAAACGAAACTTAATGAAAACAAAAAGATTCACAATATTCTGAATTCAGAAGTTCGATTTCATTAAAAAATCACTACCCTTCCTTGTTTGAATTCATTTCAATTGATGATGTGATACGAGTAGAAATAAGTAGTAGTACAATATGATTAATGATTTTTGAGCCCTCTAACTTGGTTTAGTAATCCTTATCTTGAATGATTTTTGAAACAAAGAGTAGTGGTTGTATTTCAACTATGTTTCAACATTCAATCCGAAGTTTTCAGCACTGCATGATAAATTTTAGTATTCTGTTGAGACACATCTAAGACATGATTGACTTGAATAATACCAAGATCCTACCTGTGCATGCAAAATAGTTCAGTAAATATCTTCTATTGTAGAAGAATCAATAAAAACTATAATATATCTCTCTCACTCACTATATATATATATATATATAATATATATATATATATTATCATTATCATTATTATTGTATTGTCTAATCAAATTAGGTCAACTAAAAATAACTGAAAATTATGGTAACAAATTTAGTATTTCACAAATATTACAACAAATACTTTAGTTCAATTCAAATGAAATGAATAGATAAAAAACACAAAATAATTGTGTGTGTGTATTTAACCAAACAAGTTCATGATAATGATGATGATAATGATGATAATATTAATAAAAAATAACAACAAATTTTTTTTGCAAATTCTTTTTGTGTATATTTGTACATATGAATGTATATTATATACACATATTAAACAATCTTATCGTCATATCACTACACTACATATACATGTACATGCTACACACACATACATACTCTTATATATGTACAATATATTGTCTGTAAAAGTATATAAGAGTTTATGTACATCTATAACCTTCCACCTACACAATTTACATTTTTTACAAAAGCATCCGAAACTCACTCGGCTAACAACAACTAAATGTGTAATGCAACAATTATTCTTTATTTGTATCTAATATTAATTTTGTTATTACTCTATTCATTTATCTGTTACTGCTTTAGTTTTTGAAGGTTTTTGGTGTTTTTTTTTTTTTTTTTTTTTTTTGTGTAATTTATTTTCTTTTAAGATCACGGCAATAAGATTATTAATATTTTATAATATTCTACATAAAGCGATATATTCTTATCGAATGTGAAATATGAATCTTTAGTTTAGGAGATATTAAACTGAAATCACTTACTCAAATGTTAGACAAACCACCACCAAGAAGCAACACTTTAACATATTTAGAAAGAAAGCATCTTTATTGACATTTTCTTCTTTGCTTTGGATGAACATTTTAAATAAAATAAAAACATTCAGAGAGATAAATTCAAAAGACAAAGAGAATGGGACTGGGATTGGGTCTGGGACTAGGACTGGCATTGGGACTAGGACTGGGATTGGGACTGGGATTGGGATTGGGTCTGGGACTAGGGCTGGGATTGGGATTGGGACTGGCACTGGCACTGGGACTGGGTCTGGTATTGGGACTATGACTGGGATTGGGATTGGGACTAGGACTGGGATTGGGACTGGGATTGCGATTGGGTCTGGGACTAGGACTGGGATTGGGACTATGACCGGGACTGGGACTAGGACTGGGACTGGGACTGGGACTAGGACTGGGACTGGGGTTGGGTCTGGGACTGGATTGGGATTGGGATTGGGATTGGGATTGGCACTGGCACTGGCACTGGCACTGGCACTGGCACTGGCACTGGCACTGGCACTGGCACTGGCACTGGCACTGGCACTGGCACTGGCACTGGCACTGGCACTGGCACTGGCACTGGCACTGGCACTGGCACTGGCACTGGCACTGGCACTGGCACTGGCACTGGCACTGGCACTGGCACTGGCACTGGCACTGGCACTGGTACTGGCACTGGCACTGGCACTGGCATTGGCATTGGCACTGGCACTGGCACTGGCACTGGCACTGGCACTGGCACTGGCACTGGCACTGGCACTGGCACTGGCACTGTCACTGGCACTGGCACTGGCACTGGCACTGGCACTGGCATTGGCATTGGCACTGGCACTAGAACTAGAACTGGGAATGGAAGAGTAATTAAGTAATTGTTTAATAAATTATGTTTGCCATTTAATCAAAGAATATTGAAGAAATTTAAAATGTAAAATACTTAAGTTATTCCTACATTTTTGTACAATTATATACCAAAGTATTTAAAATACCGTGTACCCACACAGGCAAAGGCAACAATTTTGCGTCCTAACAAGCATCATTCTAAAAATTTGACAAATTTTTTGGATGCAGTTTAAATTATTGGTTTATTACCTTTCAAATATATCAACAAATTCCCCATTATGTTATTTCTGCATGGGAGTTACCCTCTTTAGTAGACCAACTAATGTATAGCGCCTATAATAAAATCTTAAAGTGTCCAAATTTCAGTTGAATAGTGCAAAAATAAAAAAAAAGTTTTTCTAAAGAGAACCTGAATTTTCATGGGGATTTTGTATGGCAGGTACATACCTCCCGGTTCGATTTGGCTGATATTAACAAAAACTTAAAGTGTCTAAATTTCAGTTCAATAGTGCAAAAAATAAAAAATAAAATGTATGGGGATTTTGTATGGCAGCGGTCCAATCAAAATGATATTTAAACACTATACGTATCTAATCCATTTCCACCAACCATGTAAATTTCAAGACCCTAGAAATACTAGATCGTATAGCTACCATACAATCCGATAAGTTTCTTGTATGAGACTTTCTACTGTATTACGGCTCATGAGATAGAGTCCGAGAACCGACAGATGGACAGTGTAGCCTAAAAAAGTAAAAAAAATATGCCATGGAATAATAAAATTGCTACTTAAATATGGTTTTTAAGACGCATTTTTTCCAAAATTATTGCCTGTACGTAAACTTTTTTGGTACACAGAATATCTATGAATATTTCTACTTATAAATGTATAAGTTTGTGTTTGTGAGTGTATCTGTGATTGCTTGAGTGGATTTCAATCAAAATTTGCTGCGTAGTTCTTTGCTAAATTGAATGAATGAATGTTTTGTTTTCAAAAAAAAAAAAAAAAAACAAACTTATATATGGCACTGTGCCTACAACTCACTTGTCCTCCTTCTCCAACTTAATTCTGTCATTATAATGTATTATATTTTGTTTGTAAACTTAAGGTATTTAAGCGATAACTTTAAATAACCTTGTATACTTTTTTTAATAGTTTATAAGCTGTTAATAAATAAATAAAAATAAATATTCTGATTTAAATTTCTTTCAATCGTCATCACAACCAATCAACTTTTACATGTAGGAATTATCGAAAATTTTATCATATTGAACTGAAGCAAACAGATCTGGTCATCAGCTCAGTTAGTCATCAGTTTCAATCCAACTGTCAGTTTTCGTTATATACACGGACTTTGATTGAGACTAAAACTGAACTGACGGAGAAAAAAACCCTTGCAAATTTTTACATAACAAAAAGAATTCTATTTGTATTTGTAATTCTGGAAATTTAAAAACCTGAATATATCTGAAAATGCTATTGTAGAAACATACAAATTCATCAAAAAAAAAAAAAAAAATATATCATTTATCCTTAAATATTTTTCCTATGAATAAATACTATTTTATACTTATGAAATCTGACAACTCCTTCTTTGCACAGCAACTGAACTACTGCCTGCATTCTGTGTGATATTCCTCAGGTACACAACAACAACAATAACAACAACAAAAACAACAAAATGTGATGCCAAAAGATGATGATGGGGAAAATGATGATGATGATGATGATGATGATGATGAATGACGACAATCCCATGCAAATTGAGTTGGATAAAAACATAACATCTCAAAGGAATGCATGCGTTTTGTGGTTATAAAACAAAGAAAATACTACAAGATGCTTTAAGACATTCCCCGGCATCAGATTCAATTATTTGCTCAAAAGTATGTTTGTGTATTTGTTATAGTAATTAAGAGCCACAGGAATGCGAAATTTATCTTTACATTTATCCTATGAATTTTGTCTGCAAAAGATACATATGTAACCACATACATATGTGCATTTAAATAGAGATACATGAACGAATATTTATGTATCTACATATTGTAATTCTCAGATGCGTAAGCATTAAAATCACTTGGACATGCTGAAAAGATAACATGATTAATCTCTCAAAAAGTGACAATTGTGTAAAAAGCTTATAGAAATTCCATTGAAATGTAATGAAGTGAGCTTTATTTCAAATTCTATGGAAATTTGCAACAATAAAAAATTTACACAAAAAAAAAAAAAAAAAGATAATAAATATAAAATTACAATTGAATAGCACCAATAACAATATTCTTGCATTGTAATACTAAACACAAAAAAAACGACCAAACAACATGAGCACTAATGCTTCACGGCTAAAAGGCGCATATATATATAGTTCAGATATAAATGTATAGATATATATTTGTATATAAACGATGACTATACTGCACAATGTATCTATGTATCTATTAAATATAAAGACACAAATATTCAATTATATAGAAGTACATACTTTGTACTTGTATTGTACTCGTATAAAAAAATGACTTGATCATCAGCTTCAGATAAGGAATACAAACCGAACGAGCGAATCAGTGAGTGAGTGAGTGAGTGACTATACTAAATTTATTTATTGTATTGCATTGTATTGTGTAAGCGCCGTGGATTTCTTTATTGGGAGCGAGCGACACCATGACAACAACAAAATTCTGCATTCAAAACAAAACTATACTAAAAATTATTTTATGCGAAAGCACAAAACAATAACAAAAACAATGACAACCATAACAATGAAAATGACAAAAACAACGAAAACGATTAATGGAAACATACAACTCGTACAATAGTAGGTAAATGGCAATTAGAAATTGTGTATCGGAGTATCATGCAATACGAATGAGGCATCCGAGCTAATGTTTAATACCCTTCAAATTGAATATGAGAAGCTATCTAAGTGTGATGATTATGATTATTATAATCTCTAGTTCATCCTAAGCTTTTCAGACAGATTAATGACATTTTGTTTGATCAAAATCATGATATCTTTAGTTCTAGAGATCATTGGATTATTAAGACTAATTTAATGTAGGCACATATGGTCTTGAATGGTAAAATATGGGATCATATTTATATAGTTCAAATCCAACATTGAAGTTATACAAAGAGCACAATCCAAGATACTTAGAACAATCACGGGAGCTCCATGGTATATCAGGAATGAAGACATTCACAAAGACCTGGAAGTACCACCTGTAAAAGAAGAATGTTCCAAGCGTAAAACGATTTATATGGATAACCTAGTTTGACATGTTAATCCTCTAGCTAGAGTCCTTGTCCATACAAGAAACTCATCTCGACAGATCCGTAACGATTGTGCTGCCCTTTTGATTAATTAGAGGCTCGTAGTGCTAAGTGAACTCCTTCCTCTTCATTATAGGAGGGATACATGTGTATTCGTTTTTAAGAATTGTAACCTTATTGTTAGTCCTATTTATTTATATAGGAGATTCAATTATAACAAGAAAAAAAAAAACCAACCAACTTTCGTCAATGTTACTTACATACTTATTGTACATCATATTCCTTCACATATATTCGTAAATATTGAATGAATTCGAAAAATGCAATGACTACTCTGCCATTCCTGTATTTTAATATGACCACAGATGGTCAACCTTTGGAACGCATTGTTAAGGAACTTCGTTCTGATGTTATTCCAAAGATGACCAAAAATGTTCGTACATTGTATACTGCCGAGTAATGCTCTAGATTAAAACCGCCTTATTCCAAACTTCATCTTCATGTGCCATGGTTGTGATTTAACCAATCACAATGGTACTGGTGATAAATCTATTTATGGCAATAAGTTGCCCGATAAAAACTTTGAATTGAAGCATAGCGGTCCCGATACTCTTATGCTGGAGCAAAAAAACTATGGCTCCCAATTGTTCATTTCTACTGTTAAGACTGCAATGGGTTAGCAGCTCTTGGTTGACATCTAATTATAACCTCATTTGGGCTTTTTTTTAGGTTTGCTAGGTACCACATTAGACGAGTCATTGCCTTTCCAAGAGCAGCAAACCGATCAAAACAATTTAGGAAATTGTAAAAAATTGTTAATAAAAATAAAAAATATGTAAATTTTTGAAACAATGTAAATACTATTTCAATCTCAACACTCCTAAATATTGTATCACTTGTATTGTAGAAGATTATATTTCACGTATTTGGTTGGGGAAAAATGTATGATTTTAGTCTAAAAAAAAAAGACTTGCTTGAATTCATAATTACTTAATTCATGTGTGAGATAGATCGTGTTGAATATGTTGGTTCATAGGAAAAAAATTCGGGTACATATTATGCAATTTTATTTTTTTATAAAACTGAAAATGCAAGAAAGGCGGCTGAAAACGATTTTGTGGCTCCAAGACTGTCTAAGCCAATTATGCGCAATTTTAGTTTCGACGTTCCGGAAATTTCGACTTGAAATATGGGATCGTGGAAATAACTGAAGTAGACCGGTATTTATGCAGCCGTAGAATCATGCAAGAACATCACATTTACAAAAAGGTGGATTTAAAAAGAATGGATGTCAGACGAATAGTCACAAAAAACATAATGTATCGAATTTCCATAAGAATTGTTTGCCAAACGGAATGATATTGACTCATTTCTTAAACGGATGGTGACTGGTGATGAATGATATAATGCATCACATACGACAATTCTGGTCACAGCGCAATGAAGCAGCTCAAACGGTGTTCAAGCCAAGACTAACGTTTAGGAAGGTTTCGCTGTGCATTTGCTGGGACTGCAAGAGAAATATCGGACTTCTAGTGTCAACAAATGGCTCGTTTGAATCTAGCGATTTGCCAATAGAAAAGATATTGAGTTTCATTAACTATACTATAATACACGTGAATAATGGAGACTCAAGAAGCTGGGTTGGGAAGTTTATAGTCCGGTTCTGGCGACAAAAAAATGGTTTCAATAGAAAACTGCGAAAATCGTTGGCTCAGTTTTTTAACAACAAGGTCCAAGGCTTCTATGAATGAGGAATCATGAAGCTAGCCCCAAAATAACAACAAATCATTGAACAAAACGGGGCATAGATCAGACAAGGTAAACCATATTAAATAAAGTAGCAAATTAGGGTACAAATAATGGATTTTTGTTTCCCCAAACCAATATACAATATTATATGCTTTACAAAAATTAAATGAAATTGTTTTGTTGTGTGAAAGGTATAAACTTTTCTAACTGAAAATAAGAATTTTCACGAAGAATATTTAGTAAGATAATTATCATCATTATGCTAGGAATATATACACATCATATTGTTGTGATAGTCATTGACTGAGTGATGGTTTGATGGTTGGTTGTAATTAATTATGACTAAATGATTTTATGCCTTGAAACAAACTTTTATTTCATTCTAGTATATTATTTTTCTTCAATTATAATGAATAATGAACTTGTAAAGAAAATATGGATTTTGTATTTTGATTTTTAATATTTCTATACTTGGAAGTAGTTTTATGCATTGTACAGATGCCCAGCAGAATGTTTGCTTTCCCATGTAAAATACTCGTAAATAAATAATTGTACTTAAAAAGCAAATTCCAAGGAATGAAATCAAAGCAATTTGAAACTGATTAAGTTTCAATTTCGTTATTATTATTATATTTGCTATAATACAAATTTTTTTTAATTACAAGAATCTAGACCCATACCATACATGGTGATGGCAATGGCAATGGCAATGACAATGAACCATTAATCCAGTATCATAAGTAATCGAAATCAGCAATACAACTTGACACTTGAGGGGACTTAAAAGGAATTCCAGAAAGAGAGAAAGAAAACAAATATGGTAGAACTCACAATGTAAATTTAAAAAAAAATGCACTTTTGCAAAATTTGATTATGAATTTTGTTTGTTTTTTTTTTTATGGTGATATATAAAACCGATTTTGTGCAATAAGTAACACTGTCTAGAATTATCATAATGTTAATAATCGTGGTAATGATAATAATGATGTTGATGATGATGATTTAAAAAACAACAAGAGTTTTCTTTTTTTCTTCGGTGTGTGTTCTTATAAATGAATAAAACAAAATTAAAACATTGCAAAAAAAAAAAAAAATACAAGAAAAAAGAAGGCTACGCCGAAGTTGTTATACTCTTCACGTTTACATACGCTCCTATGATTCAGCTTATAAAAACATTTCATTATTGATTTGACTTATGCTTAGTCAATGTACATCTAGCATACAGTAATATTAGGATCTTGTAAATTAGATTAGACACATATTTATACTGTCCAAATTTCAGTTCGATAATACAAAAAACACAAAAGTTTTTCTAATAAGAACATGAAATTGAATCGTGTTTTGTATGGGAGCTATGCGATCCATTATTTTTAGGGTCTTGAAATTAACATGGTTGATAAATATGGGTCGGGCACTGATATTAACCAAATTTCTGCTCGATAATACAAAAACAAAAAAAGTTTTTCTAATACGAACATGAAATTGAATCGTGTCTTGTATGGGAGCTATGCGATCCAGTAATCTTAGGGTCTTGAAATTAACATGGTTGATAAATATGGGTCGGGCACTAATATTAACAAATTTCTGCTCGATAATACAAAAACAAAAAAAGTTTTTCTAATAAGAACATGAAATTGAATCGTGTTTTGTATGGGAGCTATGCGATCCAGTAATCTTAGGGACTTGAAATTAACATGGCTGATAAATATGGATCGGGCACTGATATTAATCAAATTTCTGCTCGATAATACAAAAAACACAAAAGGTTTTCTAATAAGAATTTGAATTTGAATAGGGGTTTGTGTATGGAAGTGATACAATCCAGTAAACCTAAGTTCTTGAAATTTACATGGTTGGTGAATATGGATCAGACACTAATTTTGTCCAAATTTCAATGGGATTATACAAAAATGAAAAAAGTTTTTCTAATAAGAACATGAATTTGAATAGGGGTCTGTATGGGAGTTATACAATCCAGTAAACTTAGGGTGTTGAAATTTTAATGGTTGTTGAATATGCATCAGATACTAATTCTTTCCAAATTTCAATTGGATAATACAAAAATGAAAAAAAAATTTCTAATAAGAACATGAATTTGAATAGGGGTCTGTATGGGAGTTATACAATCCAGTAAACTTAGGGTGTCGAAATTTTAATGGTTGTTGAATATAGATCAGACATTAATGCTGTCCAAATTTCAATTAGATTATACAAAAATGAAAAAAGTTTTTCTAATAGAAATCTCGGATTTGTATGGAAGTTATACAATCCCGTAATCACAGGTTCTTGAAATTTACATGATTGGTGACAAACAATTACTTTATTTAATTTTCAGTTCGATAATGCAAAAACTACAAAAAAATTTTCAAATAAGAAAAAACTGAGGATCTAATTTTCATAAATAAAGACGGAGAGACGGACGGACACACGGCCATGGTATAATCAACTCGTTTCCGATATCTCCTTCTGTCCATTACAAACTTCATGACAAACTTATAATGCTAGTTTCACTGCGTGAAGAGTATAAACAGAAGAGTTGCTTCTTTTTTTTTTGTATCTGATTCAAGAAAGTTATTGTTGTAGTTGTTGTCGTCTTCTTATTCTTGTTATTGTTCAACTGAATTGAAAAAGTTAAATGAACTTTTTCAAGGCGTTTGTGTTTTTTTTTTGTTTTGTTGTTTTTTTTTTTTTTGTGTGTTTTCATACTCAAAATACAATATTTTACTTTTGTTGTATGTGAAGAAATTAACCATTTTAACCCTCCTCAATAACAAAACCCAATATATTGGTTGATATAAATAGTATGAATGTTATGCGAGGTGAATTCCAAAAAAATATATTTGACTTTGACTTCATATTTACGCGACAGAATGTCAGGTGTATTGTATGAGCGTAAACAGTGATTCTATACTCGTACCTCTCGTTTGATTACCATGCTGACTTCTCGTTTCTACTCAGCTACAATCCTGTCCAACAACACAATTCTGTTAGATTTCTTGGGTAGACGCATAGAAAGACTTCGTTTAACTGTAAGCGACCTTGAAAATGGTAATTCGAGAAATGTATTCCAAAATTGATGACGGTAAATCACGAAACCCACAGCTTCATTCATTATTCCTGAGAATAAAATTAGACTCAAAGAGAAACCTCTCACATTCGTCAAAGACGATTGAAAAGAATGTGACAAATGGCAAACTGATTCCCAAAAAATGCCTTAGCACCGAGGGAATGCCACGAGCTGGGTAAAGAAGAATATTGTCAGGGTGATGTTATAAATACTTTTAAAACACATCTCGTATGCGCACACACACACACACACACACACACACACACATGTAAATGAAATCAATCGTGAAATATACAAAATTTATTGTAGCTTAACTTCTTGTTTCCGTTTTCGGAATTCATTACTTCTCCATCTTCATTTATTTATTTTTTTTTGTTTTTCTTTAACATTTTATTTTATTTAAAATTTTTTGTTGTTGTTCTTCTTCTCCTTTACTTGAATATTTTAATTTATGTAATTGATATTTTATTATATATATATATATATTTCTTTTTTTTTTAATTGTATCTTTTGCTTGGCTTTGTATAAAATTCGAAATTCGAATTAAAATACACACGAGTACAAAAAAAGTGAAATTTACATATCCTTTAATTCTGTCATTTCATTATAGAAATTAAGTTATTTTTAAGATTCCCAAAGGACAATCCTCTGCCTTAGTTGAGGATACATTGACTAAGACCACTTGCTATAGTGTATAAAAAATTCGAATTATCATTTGAAGGATTGTACTTATTGTAAAAGAATCTTCATGAGCCTTCTCTTGCTCTGGTTAATCCCAACATAAATTGTTCCCTTGCTCTCCGAATCACTCCTAATTCTTAGTATGTCATAGAAATCATGTAGATTTGTTATTAAATCTTAATCATAACATCATGTACTGAAGCCTCAGGATTTACTATTTAGTGATTCGTGGTCTTTGTGGGGTCTGTCACTTGTCTAACAATCTTCTCATAGTGATAATGTGTATGCACATTCTTACTTCTTATGAAGAAGACACGTAGATTGTATCTATGGATCTACCTAAATATAAATATGTATAGATAAAAACTCTTTTAGAGGGTATAAAAAACAAACAAAACAAAACTTATTCTATTCTACTATTCTGTGTGCTTTCATGATCTTTTATCATAAAAAAAAATTTTTTTTTTTATATAGAATTCTTTGATTCGCTTTCTATGTTGTTTGGAACAACAAGTTTTATTGAATTTCTTCCCTCTTGAGTATCAACATATTTTATTTGTTTATTTATAGAAAAATTGCAATTTTGCCCAAGTTCCTCTTTTTTTTTTTTTCTTCCACTTCTACTTCTCCTTGTGCTACTGATATTTTTCTTTTTTGTTTTTTTTTGGCAAAATTATACGAACAAAGAAATTGCGTATCCTTTTGTCAACAACTGTACTCTCCATTACCTACCAACCAACCAACCAACCAACCGACATGATACATGAATACTAAAATTCAGAAAGGATCAAATGAAGGGAAGGTTAAGTCGTGGCAGAGCAAAAAAAAAAAAAAAACAAAAAGAGAAAAGAAAAGAAAAGGAAAGACCAAGAAATAGAAGCAGAAAAACAGTAATATAGAGAGGGAGGGAGAGAGAACGAAGGAAAACGCAACAGTTCATTCGCATCGTCCTTTTTGAAAACGAGTTTTCAGGACAATGCCAACTAAACTAAAGGCAAGAAGCAAACAGCAAGCACAAAAGCAGTAAGTAGTAAATGAAAAGAAAAAAAGGGAAATTGAAATAATAATATTAAAAATAATAATAAGCAGGTAAGGAGAAGGAACTGCTGCTTTTCGACAAGAAAAAAAAAACACCACCATCTTCATCGTCATCATACAAGAAAAAGGGTCCTGCTTCTTAAGTCTTTCTTACCATCTATCTACATATCTATGTATGTAGGAAAAGATCTATGCTTGTATCTGAATGTCTGTCTGTCTGTCGGTCTGTCGGTCTGTTGGTTTGGCCGTCTGACTGTCTGAATGTATCTGCATGTCTGCTTCTGGTTTTATCGTTATCGTTATCGATGGTTTTTTCAAGGCCTTTTAAACGGTCAGTTCAGTCTCATGAACTAAGAGTCCATTTTATCGCTACAGATATTGAAATGGACTGACAAAATACTTGTTTTTACACGATCAGTCCAAATCTCAGTCTTGGCAATCATTTTAGAACACTGTTTGTTTACATACTGTTCATTTTTATATATTTATTATAATAACTGGTGGATATATTTCAATGAGTTCCATAGTAAAATCGTGGTTCGCCATTTCTACATCCATTTTAAGAAGTCTACGACGCTTGTTACACCTGTTGCATTTGATTACTTTTATCGATATGTCATCGAAATAGACTGACAAATAAACTGGGGGCCATCAGTCCATTTTTATACTCTTCACGGGAGTGATTAGTTAGGGGTACCTCCCATACAAATCCCATGAAGAGTATTTCATCTTCGGCATAGTCAAATATAACATTCTTACTAGTTTGTTATCGTTTTGTTATCGTTTCGGTTATCGGTGCGGACTTCGAGTCTATAATGAACTGAGACTGAGACTGAACTGACGTTCTAAAAGGGCCTTCAGCTGGACCATCAGACCATTTTTTGTTATCGGTGCGGAATTCGAGTCTAGAATGGAATGAGACTGAGACTGAGACTGAACTGACCGTCTAAAAGGGCCTTAAGCTAGGCCTTCAGTCCATTTTTTTGTTATCGTTTTGTTAACGTTTCGATTATCGGTGCGGAATTCGAGTCTAGAATGGAATGAGACTGAGACTGAATTGACCGTCTAAAAGGGCTTTTATACGAATATTCTATATCGATCGAATGAGTAAGAGTATGCAACAGAGAATTACTTGCTGTAACTTTACCATTCATTCATTCGTTCATTCATTCGTTCGTTCGTTCGTTCGTTGGCAGCTGTTACACCTTTTTGTATTCTTGTTTTCGTTTCGTTTTACTTTTTGTTTAAGCAATCATTCTTCCAATAATTTACTTCACTTTACTCATTTTATTCATTGAAAGATTGTTGCATGCAAAGACCAGGATTTCTTTCTTTAACCCTTTACGTCGCTTCGCTTCGCATTGCAACGATTCGCTTCCTTCCTTCCTTCCGCCTTTCCTTTATTTCTTCTTTACATCCATTCCTTTCTGTTTCTGTTTCTGTTTCCTTTCTTGTGGTTTGTAATCATCATCGAAACGCAGGCAGACAGCAGGCGTATGCATACGTGCAACAACTGGCTTTTGCCCCCCACCCCTTCCCACCGTATTACCGCATCTTCATCATATCACCATACCAACCATATCGTGTAGTCGTAGACGCACTCCGACATTTGTAAACATCTTGAGTTCCATTCGAATGGAACATTTTGGTTTAGTTTCGTTTGGTTTGGCTGAGTTTTTCTTTATGTATTTATGCATTCCAGTATTTGTACCCATAAAAGTATAATAATGATTAGAACGAAATTGCGTTAACAATCGCTAATGTTGTTATATTGTCATAGTTCTTGTTATCTCTATATATATACACATAGGCACGTACAAAACAGACATACATACATACAAACAGTGTAAGTATATTTATATAGAGTGTATGGAACAAGAACGATATGATATGATAAGATTAGAATCCAAAAACTTATTATGTACAAGTCATCGTCATCGTCATCATCGTCATCGTTATCGTCATCAATTCAAATACTTACATACATATTGTATTGTATATACATATAATATTATATTGTATATTGTATATACAAATAGTTCGAGAAGTATGTGCTCTCATGTATTTTATAAAATACTATTTAACAGAATTCTTCAATGCCATGTCAACATACATACTCGTACATAAGTACTATGTAGATGTAGAATGAAAATATTTATGAATATGAGTAAGTAGTAAGTATATTGTACATTGTATATTAAATGAGAAGAAGATAAGCATTGCAGGTCTTTCTTAAATTCTCTTAGAAAGTTTTCCAAATAAAACAAGTTTCATTCACATACATATTTGGGAACTTTTTTGCCAATGAAGAAAAAAACATAAAACATCTTCAATCCATCAATCAATCAATGGCAAATTTCTCATCAATCTTAAAATGATCATCATCATCATTAATAAATAGTATTAATTAGCTAAATAATATAGGTACATAATATAAGAGTAGAAATACACACTACTTAGCAACACTCACATTTTTACTAACTGATTATCCACATGGGTAATTGTTTTTCGCTCTAATTATATGACTATGTAGGTTGAAATTCCAAATTTCTAATAAATTCATAGAAAGAATATTGCACACCTGCTTACATTTAAATTTGTACATCTCATAGATACAAGCCAAAAGATTTTTTTTTTTTTTGATTTAGAATACTTGCACTTGTTCTTAAGATTTACAATTTTTTTATTTATCATCAAATTTTGATGTATAGGAATATAGTAGTCTAATATTCCAATGGTGAATCGTGAGTATCACTTTGATTTGATATATTTGCATATGTACTTATATCTATAATAACCCTCCTATTCGTGAGTCATCCGTTACCCTTACACGAGGTATTTACAACAGGGACATTCTTTCTATTTGTATGGAATTTTGTATAAAAACGCCATTTATTGTTATTTTCTTTTTCTTTTTTTTTTTGTTTATTATCATATACTAATTATAAATGTATAATGATTTTTAGAAAGTAAGTACTTATAGGGAAGAGTATGTGCAGGTAACAAAAAGTAATGGTAATTTAAAGAAATCGTTTGAAATGTGTTCAAACAATAAAACAATTAAAAACAAGTCAAAAAACTAATCACCTTTAAATATCAATAAAAACTGAACTATAAATCAGATCGCCTTGCACTTTTTTTTTAAACAATTCTATATAAAATTTCCTTGGAATACATGTGGAGGAGTAATTTCAGTTTGAAAATGAAAAAAGTCCCCAGGGACCTTCTTCAGAAGATTAAACAATGGAAAGATGGAGAGCATAATAGAATAGTATAAAGTACAAGTTATGAAGTATTATAATAAGCTTTATATATACTTTTAATGGAGTTGCCAACTCATCACTGCGGCCTTGATTAGGCCTATTGTGAAAAACCCCGCAATTAGAGTTCCTTCTAAATCTTCAATTTCAATTAGTTCTATAGTTTTGATTGCCTTAGTGGCATAGCAAATGCTCTACTGTGTCCTCTTTATCATTACATAATCTACAACAGACCTTTCAACAAATCCGCATGTTATGTAAATGTTTGCACCTCCTTTTCTGGCGAGTTCGTTTGCCTCTTCATTCCCAAGCTACCCACTGCGCCAAGGTATCCACATAAGATTTACATACATAGTTGTTTGCTGCTAGTCTTTTTAGTATCAGAGTGAATATAAGTACCATATATGAGCCTATTGCCAGAAACACACCCTTTTTGGCCTAAAAAAACTGAACTCTATTGCTTCAGACTACTTAAAAAAGCGCCATCTATGGTTTTCCCCATAGACCCCAGCTTCACCATCATTATACGTTTTAGAGTCATCCGTTTACCACGCATGGTAGTAGTCATAAACGGGCTTTGGTCTTAACTGTTTCCAGTTTGCCCTATTCGGAAATGAAACTTCGCAATTTTGTCGGAAAATAAAGTTTCCAGAATCCTGGAGAGATTAGATTTATCATTTTTATACATTTTTTAAAAAAAGTAAACTTTAATTCTTGAATTATCTTTGAAATATATCTACATATATACCATCAGGGGTTCCCGGCTTTGCTGAGGGAGTTGATATGAAATTGTGTGGTAGTTGGAATAAAAGGATATCATTGTACAATATCAATTTGATTACTCACACTTCACTGTTTGTGTTTATTCACTCACTGATAAGAAACTAACGTTCGAGTCCACGAAGGATCTTGCTTTGCAAACCCTAAGCTCCGAATGGTTCACAATGCTCCATAATGATTTGGGGTGCTCTGGAATGTAGTAGAATGCTCTTGAATACTTTCAAAAATTCTTCGCTGTTCTAGCAATTTTTAGAGGGCGAAACTTTCAGCCTTTATATCTGCCAAAGCCCGCCCTTCAGATAAAAACGGCAAACCTACTTCATGAATGGGGAATAGAGGACTATCACACCATGTAACTCACTTGGTAGTACCGGGACTCGTTTATGGGTATAAGCAGTAGGCACATTGTACAATTTCTTTTATAATATACTTGTATATTGATTGATTGAGGTAGAATTATATATTGATCTACAAAGTGGGGCTACCAGAAGTTTTGGATGAAGATGAAGTCTTTCTATATCCATATGACAGGGGTCACGATTTGCTTATAAATGAGGAGCAGTTTATTTTTTTTTTTTTGTGTTTTTGATTACAGAATCTATTTCTTACACATATCTTTATTTATTGCTTACACATATACGAATATGTAGCCTAATCTGAGTTCAATTATAGAGACAACAACAAAAAGTAACAAAGAGAGGAAACTGGAGACTGGTCAGTGGGGTGTCTAGGGTTGGCGCCTGTTCTTAATCTAATGATCATTCCTAATCTATAAATCATCATATTACTTATAATTTAAACAAATAATCAAACAACTTTGGATGTATACCCATGTATACCATATACAATAATAATTACTTCCATACAAATTGTACAACTAAGTATTGTATATAAATAATGTTTGTATACATACATAGTATTGTATGTACATAAATAAATTCATATGCATATAAAAATAATCATAATAGTAATAATAATAATAATAATAAGACATCTCTACTAGCAACACCCATAAATTCTGTTAATGGGAATGGCAATGCGAGTGGAAAAATAAATAAAGAAAATACTAAGTGATGATGATGATGATGATGATAATTTCTTTCCAATTCTTTGCCCCTCTCTCTCAGCCATCCTCACTCTCTCTTTCTATTTATAAGTAGTACCCATAGCTAAACTATACTATAGTACTACAGGTATTAATAATAATAAATTGTAGGTATGTACTACAATATATACAATATATGGTAGAGATCTGTATATTATAAGTAGATCTTCACATTTTTCATGAATGATCATTAGATTATTGTTGACGGCGCATGGTGTTTAGTTCAGATCAGATCAGTTCAGTTTTGTTCTGTTCTGTTCTGTTCATGTTGATATTGACTGAGACTGAGACTGAGACTGGACTTTAATTCAATTTCATTTTAATATATTGTATTATTTGGACTGGGACTGGGGCTTCAGCAACACACTCATTCATTCAGGCAATCATTCAAGATGTTTTGATATATACATATATATATATATATATATATATATATTATATATATTATTGTATTATTATTTGTAGTTATTTATATTTATTGCATTTAATTTTTGCTGAATGTAAAATTTTTATATTATTTTTTTTTTTATTATTTTAATCATAATGAAACTTTTGATCATGATAATACTATAATAGTGAGAATGATGTTGTTTTTTTTTTTTTTTTTTTTTTAAAGGTGGTATGTACATACCAATATCTATTGAAACATCAAATTCAGTAAAGAAAAAACATCCAACTGTAATGAACCTACTTCTTCAGAGTCCTGGACAAAAGAAGGAAATTGATAGACATATTGTCTCCCCTTCACCTACTGCCCGATTATAACAGCCACTATAGCAACCAGCATATGAGAACATACATTCGTTCAAGTTTCTGTAGAGTCTCTTAAGCCCATCCATCGTCTCGATCATCGGTTCTCTTAACATCAAATTAATAACAATGCATTTTTTTATCTATTATAGATTTCTAAAAATCATTTATAGTGATAAAACCAAACAATCAACCAATCAATATTCATTGACTATGTATGCAATAACAACGACCGATTTTCACCTAAGTATGTTCAAGTTCAGGGTCTTAAGCATTTCCAACAAACACAAAACGTAAACAATGAATCCAAATAAAAGCAATATGACAAAAACGTTTCTACACACAAACCTCCATCAAAAGACCACCGAAAATAATCGAAAATTCGAAAACAAAACAAGGCAAAAAAAATTCATTGATTTTTTTTTTTGTTTTTGACAAAACTTAAATACACTTCACATTCAAGTTGTTGTGGTCTTTTCTCCATTTATATTGTATTTACATAATGTATAATGTCACAAATGGAGGTGGAAACTTGCAAAATGTTAGTACTACATACTAATTATATTTCTCAAAATTGGGACACCCATCAAGCCACTAGCGACAATATTAAATTTATACATATGTATATACCTTCAGTATATATTGAATATGTACATATTTCTCCTCTTATAACTAAGGGACTGTGGCTTTCTATAGATTCCCTAACTAACATGACATGAATTTGGCGCACAAAAATTCTATCCTAGAGGATAGAAGACCTTATTTGTTCTTAAAATAAAGTTTAATTACAATTACGGTTGATCGTTCTAATATTTACTTAACAAATTTTCCTCCTCTGGGAAATTTTTTGGAGTTCTATAAGTCTTAATCCCTAGAACTCATACTCCTGAAGGGAACATTGTTATTCATTTATAATTTGTGAACCAGCTACTACATAAATGATGACAAAATGGGTCACCAACCCATGAACTTTTTGGAGTTCGAATTGATAGTGCCTACGGGTACGAAGTTTGGCCAAAGGCTCTTTCTGGTACCATGAATAGTCAGGAGCCTACGATATATTCTGTTCCGTCCTGGTCATGGGTACGGCCCCCTTGTGGGAGTATCGTGGTGGCTAAGGTTTAATACCCAAATGCGGATAGTGTTTTTTAATTCGGTGTGGAGTTAAGTTATATAACCGGGTGCTGTGACCAAAAAAGCAGCAGAGGTTTAAGATGGGCCTTGCTCCCCACCAAGGGGGGAGTCATATTTGCCAAAATGAATATGACTCCAATTTGGTACCTGCGGATATACGTATATCTAAGGGTACGTTGATTGACGTTTATCAATCCATATGCTTGGCCCCGTGTTCTTAAGTCTTCCCAGACAGGCGAGCACGTTAAACGAATGGTATTTCACCACCTTTTCATAAACGTTTTCTTTAAGGAAATCCAATTATGCTTTATAACAACTTATGCAGATGATGTGAAGCGTATGAAATACTTGTTTTGACTGAAGTACTTGTACTATTTATATGAAATGTATTGTATTGTACATAATATGTAAATGGTTCCATTGTTTTTTGCACTGAGTCAACCAGCAACCGGCACCCGGCTATGGAAATTTTGCTTATGTACAATAACAATACATCAACCATGTAAAAAAAAGAAAAAATAGCATATGCTTATCTAAATTGATTCATTCAGACTATGTAGTATTTATATGAAATATATGTATATACGAGCATATTTGCTCGTGCATATAAAGTGTGTGTATGTGGGACGGATATGTCATGCCATGCCAAATTCTCATACTCTTATTAATATTAATATGTTCTTATATGATCCTAAACAACTGCAATAAGACTTACACAAATGGAATTATAGCAATGAGATTTTTTTTTTTACTGTATCTTTTATTTGCAAATGTCCCAAAGGGGAGAATCAGTAAATTACAATAGTAATGAGATTTTCTATTCAATTAGGTTGTTCGAAGAGTCAGTCATTCCCGCATCCAGCATTTTATACGATAGTTTAATTTAAATAGTTCAATCTTAATGGCCCTGTATATAATATGTAGATCCGATAAGGTTCTTAACGAGCGACACTAGACACTAGGAGGAGGAATGTTGATTTCGATTTCGAATATTTGGTGAATTTTATAAGATCTTTCCTCTACAGTGTTGAAACCTTTGCCAGCTTTCGAAACTAAGGAGCCCACATATGTTTCAAGCGTGCACACTCTAAGGTTTCTTATGACTGTAGCACTCCACATTCCCTAAGATGTTTGTCAGTCAGCACTAACAATACTACAAATTTTAAATGCACATTATTATATGTGGTCTTGTATCAATTGTTGTTATATGAACTGCAAGGGGGCTGTAGCATGTACAAAGTTCATCAACAAAAATGCTATTCGATAAAAATATTAATTTTCATTGAGATCTGAAGCAATTTCTCCTAAAATACAGCGAGGAATGCAGCTTTCTAACGAAGTAAGGGCCCATACTCGTATTAATGCATATGTATAACCTAGGGCCTAGATTGTTCAAAATGAGTCGTACACTTTGTGATATTGCTGCTCTTTTGAAGAACCCGGATACTTATGGTAATAAATACAAAACAGATCCTAAAGCCCAGCTATCCTGTTGCCAACTTGTTAAGCATTGCAGCAACCTAGTTTCGATAATGATGCTTTGTCTAGTCCGAAACATATCCTAAAGAACTACAATATTAGATCTGTAATAATCATATAGCTTTAATTTGTAACAAATAATTTCGAAACCAACTGGGATTAGGACTATATAATAATTGAACTTTTGTACGTATGTCATTCTATCAATTTGTTTAATTTGGAAGGGACTGATGGATACCGAGGCTACTGGAGAGATTTCAAGAGACATTCTGTCATGATTTAGAGTGCCATTCACGAGACGAGTACACTTCAATTGCGCTTTGTAAACTCCAAGATGAACAGCACAGTGTACTGTATTAATGTTTTGGAGAGTAGCTTTCTGCCAATTTTTAGATGAAGATTGGAAAAGACTACTTATCTTCCAGGAAGATTATGCACGTATCCATATAAGACGGCAAACAGATGCATTTTTGAATATGTGTCCCGCTGACTTCATGGTTTGGCCTGCGTGCTCACCTGACCTGAACCATATTAAGGAGACTACACTTGTTTAAGCGCGGAATACCAAATGCGAGTCTTTTTCAGGTCTAAAGGTCTGTCATTTTTAATGGGGGAGTGGAATAACTTGGACTGAAATATTTTAAATAATTTGTTTAACTTGATGTGGATGAGGATATTGGAAGTTGTGAATTTAATAACTTAAGTTGTTTTTGTTGCGTTACCAAGCATACAAAAAAATTAAAAGTGTCATATAGTTTTGATGGAAAAATGGAGTATTTCAACTAAAACTAACAGAATTATTTTTATGCAATAACTTGAATTGATAACAGGACTTTTGTGAAATCAGTTTTCGAGTATTTTGTGTTCTTTCATTCTGTGTTTTTTTTTAATTTTTCTCTTCTTGTTAACAGCTAAGATTTGGCGAAACAATAAGGAAAATTTATAATTTTTGGTCTCATATAATTTTGATAAGATAAAATAAGAAGAAAAGAAGGTTATCTTTTGCTATGCCAAAGTTCTAATCCTCTTCACACTTCACGGTTTTTGTCTATGCTCCTATAATTGAGCATACAGAAATATTACCTTATTGATTTGACTAATTTTTAGGGTAGAGTCCAGCAGTACTCATAGAACATTTCTTTTAATAAGAACATGAATTTGAATTTTGGTTTTGTATGGGAGCTATACGTAATCCAGTAATCCTAGGGTATTGAAATTTATATGATTACTGATTGATCAGACACATATATTGTACTATTGTCCAAATTTCAATTCGACAATACAAAAAGTAAAGAAGATTTACTAATAGGAGGAAACATGAATTTGAATTAGAGTTTATATGGGAGGTACGAAATTCGTGCAATATTTCTGAGGATCTAGTTTGGATATATGTACATATACATGGGTAAATCAATCTGTTACAAACTACATGACAATCTTATAATAGTATTGACGGCGTGAAGTGTATAAAGATGATAAAATAAAAGGTGATAAAATATAACGTAATTCGACTAAAAACACTCTTCTTAAAATATAGGAGATTTCATCTAAAGGTCCATTAAATTTATTGTGTGATACATTTAAATGCTATATGTACTGTCGAACTTCCCTATAGTGAATTCGCTCGGGACCAGAAAATTACTTCATTATATAGAAACTTCATTACACAGAAATTATGATCAAAACATCAATTGATGAAGAAATTTGTCCAAATGTAGGTAAAATCTTGTTATCATTCACCAATTCTTCTTCATCATTATCTGAATCTGAAATATCAGGGATTGCCTGAACTCCATGACTTTCCAGAATACTGGTGAGAATATCTTCATCGGACGGGTTTTCCCTGGTCTGCACATCAATATCAACATTGACGTAGTCTTCAAATGATGCATCAATGTTTGTTACTGCTTTAAATGAAGACTGTAGAGCAGACAATTCGGATAATGGAAAAAAGTCCTCTTCATCCCAATGCGTAGTTGGAGTATGCATGTCATCTTTCGAAACATTCTTTTTGAAGAGAAATGCTACTTCGCTGCGACATTTTCACTTTGAACACAGGCAACTGCTTAAAAAATTGTTAGTTATGGGACTTTTCTCCACTTTTTTCTGTTGTTATTTTCATCTTTTGGGGATCCCCTAATAATGTTTTATTTTTTTTTTTTTCTCGGTACACAGAAGAGATGTGCAGTGAACACAATAATCACATCTATGTGAGAGGGAGAGAATTTAGTTTTTTATTGAGAGCAGGACTATGTATAGTGCTCAGTGTTATTAATTTGAAATAAATTCATAATGGGGAGACCTTCATTGTATAGAAGTTCACTAAAGCGAAGTTCCACTATACATACATACTTATATTGTTATAGAGTACGTAATAAGAATCGTTGTGGATGGTGTTCCTTCGTTCAATGGATGGATATGGTGGGTGGGTGGTTGATTGATGTGTTTGGTTAATGATATGATGTACTACCAAAAGGACTTACCTCCATCATCCATTCAGCAACAATTTTACGCATCGGTGGCGTTATATCCTTTTGCACAGTTTTAAAATATGTGCATATAATTTGTGGACGTTTCTCTTCGGCTTTTAATGCATTCTCCAGGCAGCGATCTGTTAAAAATGTTGGATCCTCAGTTGCTGTATTGACATGTTGTTGTTGTTGTTGTTGTTGCTGTTGTTGTTGCTGTTGTTGTTGGTGTTGATGTTGAACTTCATTATTGTTATTATTATTGTTATATTCTAATTGTTGCTGTTGCTGCTGTTGATGTTGGATATCATGGATATCATCTACATAAACAACATGATCATCATCGTCATTATTCACAGTATTCTGCTGCTGCTGCTGTTGTTGTTGTTGCTGTTGATGGTGATGATGATGATGTTGTTGCTGCTGCAAATGCAGTTGTTGTTGTTGCTGATGCTGATGCTGATGTTGTTGCTGTTGCTGTTGCTGTTGCTGTTGCCGATAACAATCTGTTTCAATATGAAAGTATATCGATGAAGTTGATGAGTCACTACTAGAACAATGTGAACTTATAGATCCTCCACTATTGTAAGCATGTACCCCCATATGATTATTAACTTCTCTTGTAAGTGTTGTTGCTTGTATTGTTACTGGTGTTGTTGCTGGAGTTATTGTTGCTAGAGTTGGTGTGTCTGCTGCTGATGTTGTTGTTGTTGTTGTTGTTATTGTTGTTGTTGTCTTATTAATATCACTATTAACGGCATTATGATTTTCTTGTATTTGATTTCTTTTGCCATATAAATAATCTAATGACACCTCAACCGTTTGTTTTGTTTGCTGTTCTTGATGTTGTTGTTGTTGTTGTTGTTGTTGTTGTTGGAACAATAATAAGGATTCACTACTACGATCGCATTCCTTTAATATAATTTCAGAGCATAGCAGATCCATATTGGGCATATCAGGAACGCCAACAAAACAAAATTCTTCAATTTCGATTAACCTTTTTTACAAGTCAAATTTTGCTTTTATTTATGAATTTTTAATTTTTGTTCTATTGTTGTTGGTTTTTATTAGTTTTTTTTTTTTTATTTATTCTTTATTAGTATTTATGGTTGTTGGTTTGAACTTTATTTTTACACTTAAAAAAATACTATAAATTATTTATATACAATTTATTCTTGGGTTTTTTTTTTTCTAAATTTATTTTTACTTTTTTTGGTTGATTTTTTTTGCGTTATTTCGTTTATTTTTATTTTTTTTTTTTTGTGTGTGTTTATTTCTTTTTTTTTTTTTTTTTCTCTGTTATTATCTTTGCCTTGTCGTATTCAATTTGATTTTATTTCACTTTACTTTATTTATTTGCTACGACGACAATGAAGAAGACAACAAAAAGGCGGCAGATCAGTAAATGTCTCTCCACTGCAAATGGGTGTCCGTGTAAGTGTTGTATATATCTATACAAATATGTATGATGTGTATGTATGGATGTGTATGTGCGTATGTATGTATTTGTATGTGTGTGTCTGTGTGTGTGTGTTTGAGTGAATTTTATATAAATTTGGGTTATTTTGTTTTATGCGAAATATTATTGCCACTGATTTTGTAGTCTGTTTTTATACTCTTCACGCAGTGAATAAATAGTAATATGTATTTTAAGAGTGTCAGAATGTTTGTAACACAGACAGAAGGGGTATCGGAGACCCCCATAAAGTATATATATACAATATATTCCTGATCAGCTCGAGGAGACTAGACACTAGTCCGTCCGTTTGTATGCAAACTAGTCACTCAGTCTTAGAATTACCAGCTGAAATTTTGGTCACAATTTAATTTACTTTTGACAAAACGCTCTAGATTTTGGTTGGAACCAGCAGCATCGGAACACTAGAAGGGGTACCTCCCATACAAAATAACCATTAAAATTCAGTTCTTAATTGAAACACTTTTTTGTTTTTTTGTATTATCGAACTGTAATTTTGACACTCTGTAAGTCTCTGACCCATGTCTACCACAGACCTTCCAGACCTTCAAGTCTAACTGGATTGTATAACTCCACCACAGACCTTCCAGACCTTCAAGTCTTACTGGATTGTATAAATCCCATACAAAATCAGATTAAAATTTATGTTCTTAATTGAAAAACTTTTTTGCTTTTTGTATTTTCGAACTGAAATTTGGTTAGTATCAGTGCCCGATCCTCTTATTCATAAACTATGTAAATTTGAAGACCCTAGTCTTACTGGATTGTATAACTCCCATACAAAATCAGATTAAAATTTATGTTCTTGATTGAAAAACTTTTTTGTTTTTTGTATTTTCGAACTGAAATTTGGTTAGTATCAGTGCCCGATCCTCTTATTCATAAACTATGTAAATTTCAAGACCCTAGTCTTATAACTTCCATACGAACCCAAATTCAAATTCATGTTCCACCTTTTCTTAATTGAAAAACTTTTTTGTTTTTTCTATTATCGCTCTGGAATTTAATTTGTATAGGTACATAAGTGTTTGGGCATGTAAATTTCATAATCCTAGGATTACTGTATTGTCTATCTCCTATACAAATATTTCAGTCGCAATGTAGAAATGCAGTATGAATACTGACTGACTGACTCTTCCCTAAGTAAGTCAGATCAATAATGAAATATATGTATGTATGCTAAAACACGGGATCGTAGGCAAAAACGTTTTCTAAGGTTGCGTGAAGAGTATGAGAACTTCGCCTATGCCGAAGTTAACCTTCTTTTTTTCTTGTTTTTTATTCTTTTGGCACTTGTTGTCTGTTGGTTTTTATTGTTTTCATTTATCATCAGCAATTATCATTATCATTATCATCATCATCATTGTGATGACTGTGATAACATCATCATTTCATTGTGATGCTCGAGATTGTGATAATATTTGTGATTTCATATTTCATATGATTTGATTTAATTTAAAAAAAAAAAAAAATTTACCGGTTCATTTATGCCATCGGATTAAATCGATTGATTTAGTTCCGCAGCAATGATCTTTGCTACTCTTTGCTGTTTTTCTCTTCTCTTAGATGTTCACCGTTTCTATTTGTCAGCCTCCTCCTCCCCCACTAATGCAAATCGTGCGTATGTTGTGTGCGTGTGTGTGTGTGTATGTGTGTGTTTAACAAAAGAAAATTAACACGACAGACACTTTTTTTGTTGTTGTTTTTGTTACATGTATGTTTTAATTAAAATTTCATTAAGCTATCACTTTTGATGTTCGTTCAATTCATTCGCTCGATCAATCAATCAATCGTTCATTCGTTTGTTCTTTTAGTTTAGTATTTTAATATTTTCGTATTTTTAAGTTAATTTTTTAACATACTAATTCACTTGTTCTCAGAACATATCAAAAAAAAAAAAGAAATAAATAAATAAATAAAAAGTGTCTTCCAATTTAAAGAAACATTTACGCGATCGAACGAGCAGACAATACTAACGACATGTGCTGACAACTCAAGATCAAACAACCAACAAAAACTCTTGTCATACCTTAGTTCATTCGTTACTTCTTTTGGTTCAACTTAGTTCGTTCGGTGAGATTCGTTGCGGTTCAGTTCTCTTCGGTTACGACAACCACTACCGTGTTTATACGCCAACTGAAACAGAATTCATTGAGTTCGGAGACTCAAATCATTTTTTGTTAGGTGTTTATACCCCGCAAATTACAGTAGTTGCTTATGCATTAAATATTATTATTAAAATAACTTTATCTTGGATTTTAGTAAACAATTCATGAAATTTTAAAAAATAAGAGGAAATATAGCAAAATAATAATAAGTGAGCATTGAAAAAATATTTATACATGTTGCGTGTTGAGTTTAACCTAACTCAGTGAATTCTGTTTCAGCAGTCGTATAAACACGGTATACGAATACGATTGATACTCAGCCGACGACACGATTGAGCATTCTCTTTTGGCCTGTTGTTCTCTTCGTTCTTCTCCTGTTTGTTTGCTCTTTCGTCTGCCTGTTCGTCTGCTCGTTGGTTGGTTGCGTTGCACCAAACAATTGAGAGAAGAACTTCGTAATTTCACCACATCAGCCGGCATATAATATACACTCCGCGCCACTTGAATAGCACACCCTACATAATATTTTTTTGAAACTTCATATTTTCCAATACAGAAGCTTTGAGAACTTAATTTATTTTTTAAAAGACAAGATATTTTATTATGTATAGCAAAATATTGTTACGATAATTTCAATTCATAACGATCGGCAAGTGCTGGCAAGGATCTGCAAGTTCTGCCAGGGTGCTGATCGCTATGGATGCGGATAGCCTTTGCATCGTAGTAGCTGAGTGGGTAGAAGAAGGGGTAACGAGAAAATGTAGAAAAGCGGCGGCAATTTTAGTCTAAAAAATCATGCTTTTCGAATGCATTTTCACCGTTTCTTCGGGTCTCGAAAATCGTTGACCACGTAACTTGCTCTTCACTGTTGAGAACAAAAAGAAAACATTTGGTGCTAAAGGGGGACTATATACCGGATGACCCATTAATTCAATGTTTTGTGCCTTTAAATACTCGGTTGTTTGAGGCGAAGTGTGGGAACTCGCTTTGTTAAAATGAAGAATGATCCGACGTCGTTTTTAGAGATTTCGTTGTCCGTCCATCCGTCCGTCCTCGGGTCATATCTCATGAACCGTAAAAGCTGGAGAGTTGAAATTTTCACAGAAGGTGTAGTTCTATCCGGGCATCAACAAAAACACTAAAACTAAAATATTTTCAAAAACTTAAGGGGGTCCCCTTACAAGAAACATTTTGATTTGTATGACAGCTATACGATCCAGTAAGCCCACGATCTTAAAATTTAGATTGTTGGTGGCTATACATCAGAAACTTATACTGCCGAAATTTCAGTTTGATCGGACTAGTAGGAAGGGTACCTCCCATACAAAGCCACCATTAAAATTCATGTTCTGATTAGAAAAACTCTTTTGTTTTTTGTTCTGTCGAACTGAAATCTAGACACTATAAGGTTTTGATATAGCCACTATACATCTGTGGAAATCAGCCAAATCGGCCAACTAGGGGAGCTACCTCCCATACAAATCCACCATTAAAATTCAATTCTTGTTCGAAAAACTTTTTTGTTTTTTGGACTATTGAACGATTTTTAAACACTATAAGTTTTTAATATAAACGCGGTATCAGTAAAATTGGACCACTGGGGGGAGCACCTCCCATAAAAACCCCAATTTGGTACGGAACCCTCAGTGTACGAGTATGACCCGCACTTGGCCGATTTTTTTTCCACATTGCACCAAAAACTTCTGGCAAACAGATGGTCGTGTACCACGCCAATACGCGACAACAAACACTTCATTACACGAAGATATTACGGCCCAATAATCGTTTGACCTTGTGACATGAACTCCTTGTTGATTACTCCCTTGGAATCGTAGAAACAAATCAAATGTGTCTTGACTTTTGACTTCTCACGACGGCTTTTTTTCGGATCTGGCAAACTTTCGGGGTCATATTGAAAACACCACGTCTCGCCACCAGTAACAAAGATATGCTTGATGCTTGGGTCCTTTTTTCGACTCTTTAATCAAGTCAATATTGAATTCGGAGCATTTTTTGATTTTTTTTCATCAGTCAATTTGTGTCGAACAAAGAGAGCACAATTCTTCCTGAGTCCTAATTTAATGATCAAATTGTGATGAAAGGAATCTTTTGATATGTTCAATTCCATTGCCATGTATCGCAACGATGGTTTTTGGCTCATTTCTTATAAATTCATGTACAATTTCAATGTTACTTAGTAAAATCATGAAACTTTTCTGACCGGGATGTTCGTCGTCCTTGATGTCCTTTTTCCAATCGTTTAAACCAATCATGGACTCAATACTCGTAGTACTTCGGTTAATTTTATATGAATTAGCACGATAATCCAAATTAAAATTAAAAAGTCTATATTTACTGATAACAGCGATTTCACAAAGGAAAACTTAGATAAAAGTTGTTCTTTTTACGGTTACGAACCCAAAACGTACCAAAGGGAACCCTATTGCAAAGATTTCGTTGTCCGTCCGTTCGTCCTCGGGTCATATCTCATGAACCGTAATAGCTGGAGAGTTGAAATATTCACAGAAGATGTAGTTCTATCCGGACATCAGCAAAAATACTAAAACTAAAATATTTTCAAAAACGTAAAGGGATCCCCTTACTAGAAACATTTTGGTTTGTATGGCAGCTATACGATCCAGTAATCCCACGATCTTAAAATTTAGATTGTTGGTGGCTATACATCAGAAACTTATACTGCCAAAATTTCAGTTTGATCAGACTACTAGGGAGGGTACCTTCCATACAAACCCACCATTAAAATTCAGGTCCTTATTAGAAAAACTTTTTTGTTTTTTGTTCTATCGAATTGAAATTTAGACACTATAAGTTCTTAACATAAATGCTATACATCTGTTGGAATCAGCCAAATCTGCCGACTAGGAGGGGTACCACCCGTACAAACCCACCATAAAGTTCAGGTTCTTATTAGGAAAACTTTTTTATTTTTGGAATATTGAACTGAATCTTAGGCACTACAAGTTTCTGATATAGGGGCTGAAGATTTGTTTGTACGGGGAATACCTCCCATACAAACCCTAATCTGGTACGAGTCTGACTCGCTCTTGGCCCATTTTTTTTAGTTGATTGTCGTAAAAATACATATAAAATCAACCGAACAACCTATTATGGTAAATATATTTTACAATACATAATTAAATATTCTGTCTTTTATTTAAATTGAGTTCCCAATGCCTCTGTATTGAAAAATATTGTATGAGGTTTTAAAAAAACTTGCGTTGAACCGTATGAAGAACGGATACTTATCCAATGCACCAATAACGTCGGTTATTTGAAACGAAATTTTTTTATGTTTATAATGACCAACCAGTTTTCTGCTCTGTAACATACATAATCGAATTTAATTAAGTACATGCAAAATATATGTTTAAATTTCGTGATCGCAAAACAATCGCACTAATGACAAGTCTCACTATTATTATCCCGTTTATGTGTCAGTTCCAAAAGAAAAATACTCCCGGTGTCCCCAGCCGGTCACCAATCCAAATAATAACAGCGCCTCATGTTTGCTTCATTTTCGTGACAATGACGATTTTTGAAATTTGACTACTCCATAACGCTCATAAATGAGCTTCGCTCCAATTATGTAGGGATGTGCTATTCAAGTGCCGGGGAGTGTATGAGCAGATTAAGTGGCATGATTTTTTTTTTCCAGTCTGATGTGCATAGTCTCGTACGACAACGAAGTTCGTGCTCATTATTTAATGTTCTGTGCGTGCTGGTCTTTGGCCCTGCTATGTGAGAACAATCATACTGAGTATCTGACTATTTTCTTTTGCTCGGTTAGATTTGACTCAGTTTAATATGCAAATCTCATTATCAAACCGACCAGTTCTTAAGCAGCCGATAAACGTATAACATATTTGATGAGATTAAAAGGTTGTTGAAACTCAGATAAACTTTTTATTCTATACTTCTACTGGTTGCTTGTTGTAAATGGAAAATTGTGTGAGTACATAGATACAAAATTTCATTTTCCCCATCTCTGTTGTATGTTTGATTGAACCATTTGTTGCTCCTGCCGCTTTAATTGCTTCACTTCAATTGAGTTTTGTCTAATTCAAATTCACCAAAAACAACCCAAAAAAAAAAAAAAACACAAAACAATTCAGAAACAGATTGACATTGCGAAATTCAAAAATTCATACTTATGTAAATAAATACAATAATAAAACCCACTCACACTAATTGTATTCTATGGAAAACCATAAATTATTGTATTCATGGCGCCAAATGAGTAATAATATCAACAAACATGAAAAGTGATGATTGTGCAACTTGAATAATACAAGCAAAAAGATGGTTATACACATGACGCTTCACGTTTTTCCCTAAGCTCCTGTGATTGAGCTTACAGAAATATTTCATTATTGATTTGTCTTTTTGTAGGGTACAGTCATTATTTATACAGCATTTCAACATTGAGTTTGAAATATTTGTATCGGAGCTATTCGATCGAGTAAACCTATGATCTCGAATACATGGTTAATTGGTTTGTGAATTTGAAACAAAAAAAAATTTTCCAATAAAAGGAACATGAATTTGAATCTGCCTTTGCCTTATTAAAGGCCTGCCAATTTGCAATAAAACAAAACGGGAAATTTGCTATATGCTCTGACAGCCTATCCTCGATATTAGCCATACAAAATCGAGAGCATAACGATCACACAATTCGGGAAATCCAGAAAATATGCACTATACACCACCACAAAATCACCATTCTTCGGGTTCCCAGCCACCAAGGTATTCGGGGAAACGAATGCGCCGATGAGGCAGCGCGGCACATCAGCTCTGCCTTAACATACGTCTTCACTCCAACCAGCTCTAGAGATTTAAAAAACCTGGTTACTCGTCATCTACATATGAAGAAGTTGACGGGATGGGGACAGTTCCTCCACGGGTACTCTTCCATCAACCCAACTTGCGACAAAATCGATCTTCCTACTAACTCATCCAGACGGGCGTGCGCAGTTTTCATTCGTCTGCGTATTGGACACACACAAATCACGCACCAACATCTCCTCAAAGCTTCAGTTCGTCCACCATGCCCTTTTTGCGGAACCGATCTCACCGCAAAACATCTACTTGACTCCTGCCAACATTTGGAGAACCTAAGGGTCTCCCCTTTTGGTTCCATATCCCCATCCCAACTTTTAAATTCTCCCTCACCATTAAATATCTCCAACATACATAATTTCTGCAAAAAATCCAACCTTACAATTTAATCACTGTACATTAAATCCCTTACAAAGTATTATGAAATCGCGAGTCGTAGGCCCTAGCAGCTAGTTACTCGTTAAAATTAGTATTAAGTTTAGTATTATATATTAGATTTAATTATGATAAATAAATAAAATAAATAAATAAATGAATTTGTATGGGAGCTACACGATCCAATAAGATTAGGGTCTTGAAATTTACAAATATGAGGGGATTGGAATTGTGAAATGATTAGATTCTTAGATTATTGAGGAAGGACAACTTGAGAGGATATGGATGACGGATAACTGAAGATTAGTGTTACAGAATTGGCAATTATTATTATATTATTATTATTATATTGTTATTAAAATAATTGTTTTGTAGTGAGAGTTGATACGATCCCAAATAGATTTACGTTTATATATCTAATGAGGTTAAAAGAATATCACTGGGGTCAAGGGGTAAAGAGGAAGCGTCTTTCGCTGCTTTATTGACGTATTCGTTACCGGGAATGCTACTGTATCCAGAGACCCAAACTATTTTCATTCGAGGAAAGTAATCTAATAGCATTTGTCTGATTGCTGAGGGTTAGTAACAGTTGTTAGAGGTATTACTGATGGATTCTATAGAACCTATGAGTCTATGCATACAGCATCATTTTTGTTTTTTTTTAAGTGATACTTCTGTAGCGAAGGGTAGTAAATCCAAAAAATATGAAAATTAAATGTGACGAAAATAAAAATTTGACGATGTTGTTATTATATTGGAGCTATAATATGGAAGTGAAACTTCTAATATAGCTGATCAAGCAATAATACAGAATATTGAAGTATTGTGTATTGTTTCAAAACAAAAGAGTTATTTTATATTTCGGTTATTTAGCCACTTGTCCGTAAGTTATTTCGTTAAGTAAACATAATCAGTAAAACATTTTTTATCTCTCTCTTACTCATGGATAAGCATTTATAATATTAGTATTTGTTGCTTGTGAAAATTTCAACTCTCTAGCTATTACGGTTCATGAGATATGACCAGAGGACGGACGGACTAACAACGAAATCTCCGCAATAGGGTTCCCTTTGGATCCGGAACCCTAAAAGAGTTGAAAATTTCTGTGCTTGGTCCCATTCATGATTTACCAATTTCTGAGCATAGCAAAACATATATCTTTGCTAATGAAACAACAATTTACTAATCAGGAGATAACTTTATTTTAATTAAAAACCACTTACTTTACAAGTTGGAATATTAAATTAAATGCAAGTAGGACAAAAGCCATTTATTTTACCAAAAAAAAAAAAAAAGCAAGGCCTGTCATCCTCCAAATTCAAATTTGGTAATTGACACAACTACATAGTGTCCATGGGAGAGCCACTTAAAGTACATTGGTCTACACCTAGAGCAGACATTGATAAAGAGAACAAAACAATATGTATGCATATATCCTTTCTCATTTCATAAACAGAAAACCCCCCTTTTATCTGCTCATTTTAAAATGTTTATATTCAATTCAATTTTTATATCAATTATCCTGTAAGTAGTCTGTGCAAAGTCACACGTTCTAAAACTACAAACTGCACAGAATAAATGGTTAAAAATGATATTGGATCTTCCATACTATTTCTCAACAAATTAGCACGAATATTACGCTCATCCAAGCGTACGACTGATTCTTTTAGCCCTAACCCCTGGTTAGTATTAATAAGAATCGGTCGATCGTTCTAGTCTCCTGTAAGTATATTATAGTATGTAAGGTTTTTTCCCAATTGTCCTCTTATTATATAAATGTATTAGTCTGTATATCAGCACATTACAGTTGAAAGCTAAACATTATATTTTCTTCTTAATTAAATATCTTCTTCTGTGACCAAATCGATCATAGATAATTGTAACGACATAATCTTAAGTTTTGTATCCCAACAAATGGAAAGTATTTATTAAAAGAGAGAGAGAGAAAGACCATCTAGTTTTTATCAAATACACGTTGATTACTTTATTGCTATTCTACTACAAATGTAAGTTGCTTGCTTGCTTTACATATTCTTCTGTATTATATAATGTAATAATTTTTTACAATTTTTATTCTTTTACTTTATTCTCTACTTTAACATTAATATTTCTTTTTTTCTATATACGCATTGTACATATGTATACATATGCATATGTCTTTATGTACAACTGAACTAAACTGACAACAACATGCAAAGAATAATGTGCATTCTTTTTTACCTATTACAACATATTTACTTTACATCTTTCACTCTAGTGTAATGAACCATGCATAAAACAATGGAAAACACTCACAGTGTTTAAAGAAACGTTCCCCAAAGATTCAAGATTAATATTATAAATGAGTTCCCACAAAAACATTAATTTCCTAACTGATTTCTTCTTGCATCTGAATTTTTCTTTTTATTTTTTTGTGAATTTTGGTGAGTCTAGTTACTACCGATTGGACAAATAATTGTTAAAGCCCTTAAAATATAAATAGTTTTTGCATGCAGACAGCAGCAACAGTAAAAGCTGCCATATAAAAATGAATTAAACTCTTCTGTATGAGGATTATTCCACATCATGTGCTGGGTTCTTTTCTGTTCTGTTCCGTTCTAAAGTTCTTGATGGTGTGATGGTGACTTGGAGCTATGCTTAACTTAAGCTTGATCTTTTTCTTTGTCAACCAAACAATGGACCGACTATGTTGTACTTATAATTATAAAGTTTTTATATATGTCAATAGTTCAATAGTTTCTTTCTTTCTTTCTTTCTTTCTTTTTTTTCCTTCTAAGGTACATTATATTGTTTTTGTTAGTTATTATTGTATTTTATAAATGGTTTATCTGATCCAATCCGATCCGATTAAAATTCATACACAAAAAAAAAATATTTATATATATATAAGTATAAGTATATCTATTCATACACACACATACATATACATGTTATATATAATTTATATAAATTCCTAATATAAAATTTAGTACATAACAAGATCAAGCGATGATCTTTGATTATTTGGAATTTCAATTTAACAAAACAATATTTCAAAAAAAAAAAAAAAAAGATTACAAACTGAGCATCATCATTATGCCAAAAAAAATTTTTTTTTTTTTTTACTTTTGCCGGGGGAAATGATTTAAGGACAATATGTTAAGCAAAAATCTGGAAATCAAAGTGGCAGAGCTTCCTTCCTTAAGCGGGTAGAATTAATATTGATGGTATTGATGGTGTTGTTATCGGTGTGGTTACGGCGATTGGCATTACAGTAGTCGGTTTGATAACCTCAGCCGCAACTAAATGTTAGTTTTGTTGTGCACCATCAGTAAAGTCGGGTTTACTGCTGTTGTTGCTGCTGGCGGTGGTGCCCATTAACCAGTGAAGCAATGCCGTTGAGGGCGAACGATTCGTTTGAGCTTGGCAAAAGAAAAGATGCAAAGTGATTTTATAGAATGCTAGCTAGAATGGTTGAATATGGTAACTCACATAAATCGGTGTCCATAGTTTGGTGAGTGATGTTTGCCGGTGGAAAATTTGCAACTTCTTTTTGTAATTGACCCATTTCTCGTTCTCGTTGCTCGCGTTCTTCCACAATAACTTTGTCTTTGGAATGGTTTACAGTTTGAAGTTGGGATAGTCTAGTTTCGAGTGAAATACAGTGATGAGTTTGATACCCTTTATGGATTATATTGTAGAATATAGTGGCTTACTTTTGATTCAATTCGAGGCTAGCGGCAGCAACACCACTTGCAGTTGTACTACTGTAAGGAACATCTGCGGCCGTCACCTTGTAAGGACTATCGGTAAAAGCTGTTGTCGTTGCTGTTATTGGTGTACCACCGAATGCTATTTAAAACATAGTAATTAGTTTGATATACTCATAATCATCATCATCATCATCATTGAATTCTTGGTTACTCACCACCAGCACCCTCAAGATAGCTTGTGTGCTCCTTTATGGACTCCATTTGGCGCAGTGTATTCGATAATTTTAATTGCAGTGTATCACGTTCGTTTAGCAATTGACCCAATTCAATGGTCATTTCCTCGCAACGCATATCACGTTCGTGTAGCATATATAAAGCCTTGTCCAGTTTCTTTTGCAGATCTTCGTTAGTAGAACTGCCAGATGCCAATGGATTTTGCAATTTGAATGGATCATATTGTGCGGCCAGACGACCATATTCAGCCGAGCGTATAGCCAATTGCTCTTTCAATGTGACTATTTCCACTTCCTGTTCCTCAAGAACTTTCTTCATATTCGCCACTAGAACTTCTTTATCACTATCGACCACCACCAGCCGTTGTTGCCCTTGTTCATCTTGTTCAGAAGACTTTTCACCAATTTCTTTAATATTCTCTGCTGTGGCTGGTGATGCAATGCTGGTATTCTCTTGACTGGTTTTTAGTTGATTATTCACTTTAACTAATTCTTCAGTAAGTTGATCGATTTGTCTACGTAATTCAATTTCAGAGTCCTTGTAAAACAACTCACGTTGTTGCATATAAACTTGCCATTGTTGACCCAATTCCGTACACTTTTGTTCTATAATCTGCTCGTGCTCCTGCTGTGTTAAACTACCACCAACAACAACACCACCATCACCACCACCAACACTTACTTGCTTGGTCTCCAATGACTTACGTAGCTCAGCTATTTCAATGTTCTTCGCATCCAATTCAAGCACGACTTCTTTAACTTTATCTTCCATATGGAGAGTGTTCAATACATGATCGTTCAGTACGCGTAGTTCTGCCTCCATTTGTGTCTTCTCCTGATCGAGTAAACGAGTTCTAGCTTCCAATTCATGTACTTGGTTCTTAAGTTGTTGGTTGACTGATTCCAATTCTAAAATGGTTTCGGAGGATGTTGTCGTTGTTGTTGTTGGCTCCGATTCCATTGTTGTTTGTTGTTGCTTCATTGATTCCAACAACTCTTGTTTGTCCTCTTCCAATTGCTTTAATTTCAGTTTAACCATTTGTAATTCTTGATTTTTAGCCAAAATCTCTAAGACCAACTTCTCCGTTTGATCCTCACGCACCAAATCATCGATGCGCTGTTTCAAATGCATGATTTCAGAATCTTTCTCTTGAAGTTGTGCAACATACTCATCGATTTTATTCGAATTTGATGATTGTTGGTTCTGTTGTTGTTGTTGGAGTTTCATTTCCACTTCATGATCCTTTTGCTGCTGGAGTTGCATTTGCAAATCTTGATTTTGTTGCAACAACAGCTCATAGTTTTGTTTTAATGCCTCGAATTGGGTCTTCAAGTCATTCAACTCTTCACTTATCTTTTGGTTTTCATTCCTCAGTGCATTTTGATCTGCCACCAGTTGTTGGTGTTGCTTAGTCGTGTCTGCGTCTCGTTCGGTATTGGCTTCAGTTGCAGCACTTAATTGTTGCCGTAAAGCGTTTATTGTATTACGAGCTTGTAATGCAGAAGATTTCTCTTCCTGTAGCAATGCGTGCATCTCATGACATTCATTATTCAAATCCTCTATTTCCGAATGGAGTTCAGCGATTTTCGCTAGGCGAACTGAATTGTCAATTTTTGCTGCCGAGTGTAGTATTACATTTGCAGTGCTTGCTGTTGCCTGCACTGTTGGTGGTGTTGCCACCACTGTTGTACCTTGTTGTTCATTAATATGCATCATTCCTGGTTGTTGTTGTTGTTGTTCACCACTATCACCTCCATCAACAGCAGCATTGGAACGACCAGCACTACCCCAATCACCAAGTCTATTGAGCTGGTTCTGCAACTCACGGATACGTGCCTGATACATCTGGACATCGCGATCTTGTTTCTCTTTCATCTCTGACATGCGATCATTGCCTGCTGTCAACATATCGATGCGTTTCTTAAGTTTTTCCTTTTCCACCGTTTCGGTTTCATTTAACTTCCTCATTTCGGATAGTTGTGCCTCCAGCATATTAACTTGACTCTTAAGTTCATCATATATAGCTATATCTAAGTCGTTTACGTTGGATTGTTGTTGTCGACTCTTCAGATCCTTTATTTTCTTTATTAGTTTAATCAATTTCACTTGCAACTCTTGTTTTTGTTGTTCAGACGATTGCAAATTATGCTCCAACTGGTGAATTTGGTCTCGTTGCTGTTGCAATTGACCTTCCAGTTCTGCGTAATTCGATAAAGCGGCAGATTGATTAGGCAAAAGTGTTATATGTTCACTTGACTGAATCTCGACTGCATTTGCCCATGGATCATCATCGACTCCCCAGTCTATGGCTAGTTCGTCGGTTGTTTTCCCTGGAGCTTTCTCAGCATCAGATGGATGACAGACATATGCTTTCTTTGGTACAATTAACTCCTCAATTACTGGTTCCGCCTGCGGCAAGCCAAGTTCTTGAGGATGAGTAATTGACAAATCACCAGCGGCATTAGTATCAGAGCCTGTAGCAGTTCCGAAAAACATATCCAGCGTCGGTGCCTGTGCATCAAGAGGACTTGGAACTTGTATTTGTCTATTTATTGCCTCCAAACGATCACGTTCTTCTAGCGCTGCTTTCAACTGAGAAATTTCATGATTCCTTGCACGCAATTCAGTCTCCAACTCGGCGAGACGTGTGCTCAATTCAACTGAACGTTGTTGTTCTGTGGAATGCACTTCAACCTGTGTAGCAGCCAATTGGCGCAATTTTAAATCGCGATCCTCGAGCTCACGTTGCATTTCCAATAATTTTCGTTCAGCCTGCTGGCGATTTTGTTGTTCCAACAACTGATATTCACGTAAATGTTCCTCGTAGTCAGCAACAAGTTGATTACGACTTATCAATTTCGTTTCTAAATCTTGAGCGTGTTTCTCTAAATCTGAAACATTTCGCTGCAGATCCTCAATAGTGGGTTGCTCACTGGATAGTTCAGGTACAACCACTCCAGCAGTGGTGGCCACCGCCACAGGGGAGACAGCAACTGGGACTGGAACTGGAACTGAAACTGGTACGGTTGCACCAAGTTGACTGGCATTTGTCCGTGGTTGTATAATTTCATCGAATGGCGAAGGCACTGCTTGATCGTTATCGAAAAACATCGAAGGCGCAGTTATGATTTCGGAACTCGGTAATGTCGGCAAAGCCGCTGAAGTTACATCCACAGATCCATGTCCTAGTTGACGGAGTTCGGTTAACTCGGTTTGAAGAGATGTCCATTCATACTGCAAACGTGCTAACAACTCTGTCTTTTCCATCAATTGACGCTGCAAATCACCATTACGCTCAAAGTAACTTTCAAGGGTCGCTTGTTTTTCAGCTAACAAATCAGTCAATCGCTTATTTTCGGTCTCAATGAATACCTGATCATCGGTTTGATTTTGACCTAATGTATCCAAATCATCTAGCTGTTGTCGCAGTGACTGCATCTCATGATTATGATTTGTGGTCAGGGTCTCAATTTGGTTTAGTAAATTATCAATTTCGGTCTTATCCTGCATCGCTTGCATACGCATCTCTTGCATATCCAATTGATCATGCTGGGCACCTTCATGCTGCAAACGCAACCAAGAAACCTCTCGTTCGCATTCCGCCTTTGCCTGCTCCATCATATGCAACGTATCACACAAACGTATGATTTCATCCAAATGCTTTGAACAGTCATCCTGAGACTTCTCCAATTGCTCAGCAATTACACGCTTTTCAGCACTAACGCGATCCATGTGCTCACTCATCTCGCATTCCATTTCATCGAACTCGGTAGCCTTGGCAGCAAGTTTAGCCTTATACATTCCATGTACGCGCTCCAATTCGGCATTCTGTTTTGCCAGATCCTCGCGCAACTGCTCCATTGTACTTGCAGTTTCGGCATCCAAGTTGACACGTTCCATTTGAGTCTCAGCTATGAGTTTCTTATGTTTTGTCGACAACTCTTCGAAATCTTTTTGTAAATGCTTTAAATGTTCGCGCAACTCACCACATTCCAAATGTGCCATTTGCTGCTCCTGACTCATTGCGTTATCATGTTCACTTAATGATTTTATTTGACTAACCAAATCCTCTTCTGCACGCTTTGATTGAACTTTATAAGTTGCTAATTGTTCTTCAAGCGATTTGATATGTTCAACGGCACCAGCATTTCGATCATCAACACTGCTCATAGATTCTTGCAATGCTGCCAGTTTCTTCTTCAAAATGCTGTTATCGCCTTCAAGACTTTCGATATAAGCCATGTCTTCCTGCAGCTTCGCTTGTATGCCATCATGGAGTGTCTCCAAGCGTGAAATTGTTTGCTCAAATGAAGCTTTGTCACTGACATAACGTTCATTGAGTTGATTGTATTCCAATTGCAGGTCCTCATATAGATGTTTATACTTATCAATTGGCATAGGTTCTTCCTCGGGCTGAGCTGTAAGATTATCTCGCAGTTCACGTAGTTCAAGCTGCAATTTATGTATGGTTGCATTGCGATGTTTTATAACTTCTTTGGATTTTTCGAATTTCGTTGACTTCATTTCGAGTTGACTTTTTAAATCGGCAATTGTTTGCTCCAATACTGCAATGGCATTGGGATTAGTATCCGGTATATTACCGCCATCACCTGGTGCATCATGCCCCAACGAATATTCATTTCGCTTTACTCGTTGCATTGTCTCCTTACTGTTGGCCTCCAATTCAACCAATTGTTGACGTAATTCTAATAGCTGGGCATTTTTCTCTTTTATTTCATCGGCCGCCCGTTTCAATTCATCAGCCAATCGCGAGCTTTCGGCCATTTTCAAATTCAGTTTCTCTTTGAGATCTTGATCGATATCAGCATTAGAACTTTGTATACATAGTTCTGGTGCCACACTTGTCACTTTTTCTCTTAATTCCAAAACTTCATCCGTTTTTTCCTTTAACTTTTGGGTTAATTTTTTGATTGTATCACGATTTTCTATATTAACATGAATCTTGTGTTTCAAATCTGATGATAATTTGCTTATAGTTGACTTAGACTCAGTCAACGCCTGCTCAAGTTTTTCGGAATTTTCTGTTAGAGTTTCTAGGCGTTTATTTAAAGTTTCGTCTAGAGATACCGTTGTTACTGTTGCTTCTGATGCTGCTGTTGATGTCGCTGATGATTCTTGATCCTTTAATATCTTTTGCAATTCTTGATATTCAGTTGTACGTTTCTTTAAATTGGCTGCATATTTTTTCAATTTTTCTCGTTGGTCTTTGCAACGTAACTCGAGATTCTTTTTCTGCTCAGTTAATTGGGCGTTGGCCAACGATAAACTTTGCACTTCACTTTCCAATTGTGGTATGTTAGCCTTATGCGTGTGCAATTCATTTAGCAATTTATCTACAACAGCCTTTTGTTCCTCTTGACCTCTACGAAGAGTCTCCAATTCCAGGCGCTGTGCCCCAGCCTCTTTTTGTTGGGTTCTAAAGTATTCCTCTTTATCGAATGCTTGATTTGCACTGTCTTCCATTGTCTTATAGAAATCAATAATTTGCTGATTTAAGGTCTCAATTGTTTCCTGTTTATTGGATAACTCATTCACTTGCTGTGCAGCCAAGGCTTTACTGACTTTAAGCGACTCGCGTAATGTCTCGCACTCAACGCTAAGATCTTTTGTCAACTGCTCACCAACTGACACTGAACGTTGTTGATATTCTTTGAGTTCGGTACGCAGCTGACTAATCTCCTCATTACACTGTTGTAATTCGAGTAGTTTTAGATTCATTTTATGATCATTTTCGCTAAATGATTCAATCAATTGCTGTTTCTGTTCAGCAATCAGTGTACGGAATATTAGTTTCTCACCCTCGTACGTATCACATTTGGCTATTTTAAATAGAAATACAATGTTTATAATGTTAATGTATGGTATAATGTATGTATGATATAACATAAGAAGACAGAATTAGAGACATTTTTTGAACTACTCACCTTCTAGCTCTCGACGTATCCTTGTTAAATGCTCAATTTGCTTTTCATGTGACATTTCTTTAGAATTTATTTCTACATCAAAATCATCGACTCGCTGATTCAATCTGATTAGCTCTTCGCTTTGTAGTCTTATTTGTTCAGATTTTTCATCAAGTGCCACATTCGCAACTCTAAGTTCCTCTGTAAGTGTTTCTATTCTATCCTGGAGACCAGCACAACGATCTTCATATTCTATTAACTCATTTTTTAATTTGCTTAGCTCGTCGTTGTCACCACTAGTAGTTTCCTTGTTCGTTTCTATTAATTTTATTTCCAAATCATGAATAAATGAGTCTTTTTCGGTTAGTTGGAAATTCAATTGTGTCTTCTCTTCGATGAACTGCTGTGTCGTTTCTACAATTGACAACTTCGCCTGCTCAAGTTGCAGTCGTAGGTCTTCAACGGTTGACTGCAAATCAGTACATTGGCGTTCATATTCTGTGAGCTCTTGCTGCAATCTCTCTTCTTTTTTCGGTGTATTATCAGAGTCTGACTTTGACGTAATAGCCGTTATAGCATGATGCTGTAAAATTGATTCATCGTCACAGAGCTCAGCCAGCTCCCGTTGCAGATCAACAACTCGTGCCTTGAGTTCTCTATTTTGCGCTGTTAATTGCTCGTATTCAGCAAGTGCTTTGCCATTTGGTGCCGTAACTGCGACAACAGTTTCTACAACGGTTACAGTTTCTACAGCATTACTAGCCTCCTTTACCTTTTGCAATAGTTCTGACAATTGCATGTGCACGTTCTTAGCTTCCTTAGCCAGTTTTTTTGATACATGGAACTTTGAATTTTTATCGTTTGCCTTTCGGTAGGCCTCCAATTCGGAATTCAGTTTAGATAAGGATTTTTCACATTTGTCGAAAAGCGTTGCGCCTTGATCTATGTCCAGCGCAGCTACAACTTCTGAGGACTTTTGCATTGAAGTCAATTCCTGTGATAACTTGGCCTTTTGTGCGCTAGACTCAGACACTTGTAGGTTCAGCTGTTCGTTCTCCTTTTCGGTCTCCTGTAGTTCTTTCTCCAATTTGGTTTTGTGGTTCTCCCACTGAAGCGCATCCGATTTGAGTTCGTCATTTTGTTGATTGAGTTCATCTAATTTAAGGACAAGACTAGCATTCTCCTCAGAGAGGCGTTCCATTTTCTCAAGGACTTCACGTCGTTCATTGGTAAATAATTCAATTTTATTTCTGAGCTCAGAGCTTTCCTCGCGCAATTGGGCCAAACTCTCGCTTACTTCGGGTGCAATGTCGGTTTGCGTTAGTTCACTGACAAGACTTGGAAGCACCACTGTAGTGTCACGTTCAACATCCTCACTATCGCTTTCGCCATGCGTTAGACGTTTATTGAATTCATCTAATTCGGCACGCTCTTGTTGTGTCAATCGTTCAACAATTTCGATGGATTCAGCGGATGACGATGACTTGCTTAGTTTCTCTATTTTATCTAGTAACTCCATATTCTCACTAATATAATGTGATAGCTTTTTCTCTAAAGTTTGCACCTTTTCTTGATTTTCACGCTCTAGTTCTTTCACCCGATTCACTAACTGTTCTTCCATTTGCGCTTCCTTAAGCTCAGATTTAACGCGAGCTGAATCGGTCTCTTGTTGTAGCGTTCTTATTTCCTCTTGCAAGTCAAGCTTTTGCTCTTCAAGCAAACGTATAGCCTCCGTTTGCTGTTTACTAATATCAACAGATGCCGCTTCATCTTCCAGTTCGGTGATCTTTAGCTGCAACTCTTTATTTGATAATTCCAAATATGCACATCTTTGTTCAATTTCAGATTTGCTTTCATTTAATCGCTGCTTTTCCTGTTTCTCATACTGCTTCACCTTTAACTTCAGTTTTATCATGGCTTTGTTGTTCTCATCCAGTTTCTGTTTGAGTTGTTGCATCTCCTTTTGCTCATTCATGTCATCCTCATCATCGTCATTGGGTAAGAAAATCGGTTTGTTTTTAACGCTATTAGCCAATTTCTCTTCCAGCACCTTGACATTTGCATTCAATATATTCAATTCAATAGCCTTTTCGGCAATATCCTCCTCCTGTTCCTTTATTTTTTCATCACGTTCATTAAGCTCTTTTCGCAAGGCTTCTATAATCGACTCCAGTTCTAAAAGTCTTTCAGCAATAATGTTATCGTCTACTTTAAGTTCTGGCAGAGGCTCCTTCGCTGCAGATTGTACAGACTCCTGTTGTGCCAATAGATTTTGTAAGTTTTGTATTTCTTTGGCCATTTCCAGTTTAACTTGATCTTGGAAGTCGTCGTTGATTGATTGATGGATGACACCATCAGTGGATGTTTCCTTCGACGATATTGGGATTTGAACTTTGTTGCTGCTCTGCTCAAGTTCTTCATTGGCACGTTCAAGGGTCGAAATACGTTCTTGCGCCTGCACCACCGTATTTCGTTCTTTATTAAGTTGTTTTTCAAGCAGCCGAACACGATTCTCTAGGTACTTATTACGTTCTCGGTCTATATTAATCGAACTTCTTGATGATAAATCTGTCGCCGATCTATGACGATCTCCAGGATCTGTGGGATCACTACCAGCTGATGATAAATCTGTCATTGAGCGCCGCAACTCTGTGGTTTCTAATAGGCTTTGTTGTGTGACACCCATTTTCTCCTTCATCTTTGTAACAATTTGCATCAATTGTTTGTTACTGGTAGAACGGCGTGCGAAACGCGCTTTATTCTCTTCCAATTGCCGACGCATCAACAAAAGTTTTTCGTTTCCGGTTGAAAATGACAATGATCCTGATCCTGATCCTGAACGTTCGAAACGTTCAAACCGTTCGTGTTCCTTGACAGGCGTTAGTACTGGTGTTGACGTGTAAGGCGGTTCGTTTGTGGATACATCGCTATCCGTGGCAATGGCAGTGTGTTTCAACGATGTATTTCTCTTCAATTTCAAAGAATTTAATCGTTGTCCGATTTCCTTTACAGACTCTTCTATTTTGGCACTACGTTTACTATAATCTGCCTCGGATGTATGCTCTTCGTCATCTTCTTGTTCGTTGAGCGCTGACATATTTGACTGAAACAAGTTATTATCAAACATATGATATGATAATAAGACATCAGAACCATCATCAGCTACTACTTACCCGTTGCTGTTCCTGCTCCTCAACAGTCAAATTGTCGCCTTCGCTTTCGCTTTCGTTCGTTAACATGGTTAATGGATTTTTAATAAAGTCCAGTAACCAAATTTTCTTTTGGAATGGGGAAATTTACCACATGTAATATCTGCCTTTATTTCCGTATCATCTATGTGTTTGACTGCAAAGAGAACAAATAACAAAGAAATACTTTAATAATTGGCAAAGTGAGAGAACTTACAGAGAATTTGTACCGCTGCAATGACTCCGATCTCTGACGTGTGCGTTGTTCAGAACTAAGTGCTCCTTGAATATATCTAATCTAATCCACTAATCTATGATTTATTACATCAATGTATGTGTTAAGTGCAATATTAATTTGCTGTGCTACACATGTATCAAAATATAAATTTGTTATTATTATTATTAAATTACCAAATCTCTAACAATAAGTATGTCCATGTCAGCAGTATTTCCAGTGTTTACAAATGCCAGCTGCTGTATGGCCAGCAGAACACTTTCCAGCACTGTAACAGGGCTACCTACTTAACTACTTATACACAATATTCAAATTCGTTTGACCATAAGTAGTATGAAGCAAAGAACGGTAGCCCTGGTTTGTTGATTGAAATTTTAAATTCTTAACGTTCAAATCTATTTATTATTTTATTTATTTATTACAACACTCAAGCCCTTAAAAGTACATACAAACTAAACATCCAAATTTATTTAGTTCATTTACAATAAATCTCTGTAAATATTTGGTATCAAAATAATGACTAAAAGAATCTTTAACATTTAAGTAAGTCGTAGATTCCATTGTTCGTTGTAATTCAAATTTTGAAATTTTTATGTACAAATTTATATTGTTGGTATTAGATTAGATTTCAGGATATGTTAGAAAAATAATCGCCATGGAAGTAAATAACACATCAACCGAATAACTTATGTATATACATACATATATTAAATGAGTTAAACGAAAGATTCTATTAAATTAAACATTGTATTTTGTGTTTAAGTTTGTAATGTAAATTTATTTTTGCGTAATCTGCACAAAAATGTTTAGGAACATTATATTGAGTTCAATTATGATGATTGCTCAATAGCAACCTTCAATATTTGAATAATCTCTTTATGGCCCGCACGTGTAGCATAATCCAGAGCCGTTAAGCCCAGTAGGTCTACAGTTTGTATATCAGTAGCAAATGGTAATAAGTACTTTACGATTTCAGGGAAGTTGTGTAGGGCTGCTAAATGGAGTGCCGTACGCCCCGAAGGATCTGCCTGTAGAAGATCAGCTCCGGCATACTGATAAGAAAATAAACGTTGCAAAGATCCACGTGCGGCTGCCGCACATAACTGTTCGCCAACTGCACGATACGAGCCTGTTAAATGGGCACCACAGCTCATTAACAATTTGATAATTTCATGATTATCTTTTGAAATAGCCTCAATGAGCGGCGTGTGATCAAAGCAATCGCGAATATGTACTGAGACACCATTGGATAACAAATAATCGACCATGGCGACGTTGCCATGATGGCAAGCCAAATGTAACGCTGTACGGTTATCGGTATTTACACCAGATAAGTTAGCACCATATGCCTTGAGATTATTGAGCTGTAATTGAAGTTGACCTTAATTTAGATATCATTTGGTTGCTTTGTAAGAGTGGAAAATACCTTGCCTATGTCACCGTTAATGACCGCAGCATTGATCATAGCCGGAAAAAGTGTTTCACTAAGTTGATCCAATTCCTGTGGATTGGGAAAATGTAGAGATCGAGCAACAGCATCAACCAGGTCATATGCCTCCATTTTGGGTCCGGTATCCGATGTCAATTCGCCTCGGAGATTCAATTTCATCATCTTTTTTTTGACGGGCAACGACCATTCGCTCTTACCAAGCACATATGATAATTTTGCTAAAGCAGCCTCGAGCGTCATATCGTAACCCGGTATGACACCCATATCAAAAAGTACCTTTCCAGTATCATATATCGCAGCCACCGAACCAGTGGGGCATTGTGTGCAATTGACTATGATAACACCGCGATCTGAAGCATTCTTAAGCGCTTGAAGGAAATCTTTACGATTAGATGGTACATTCCCGGAGCCAAAGGATTGCAGTACTACACCCTTAACGGGTGGTGCCAAGAACGCTTCGAAAGTACTCAACGAAATACTGGGAAATATGCGCAGTACAGTCACATTATTATCCAAGTTAAGATGTACCGCAAAGCGCTCTATGCTGCATGGTCGAAAGATTAGTCTATAGTCGACATTTACATTAATACCAATCCTTGCCAAAGGTGGCACATTCGGCGAATCAAATGCATCAAACGAGTTCGCACTGATTTTGATAGTGCGATTGCCGCGCAATAATTTATTCCCGAAAAATACGCATACCTCGGGGATAACATAATTACCCGCAAGTATTAAAGCGGATGTAAAATTATCTTTGCCATCGGTACGCGTTTCAAATATTGGTATTTGTGAACCAGTAATGATGACAGTTTTTCCAAGATTCTCTAGCATAAACGATAAAGCCGAAGCGGTATAGGATAGTGTGTCAGTGCCGTGAAGTACAACAAATCCATCAAAAAACTGATACGATTGCTATGCAAAAGAAAATGAAATTCACATTCATAAATTCACATAAAGTATGGAAAATTTGCTAGACTTACATGTATGTCCTTTGCCAATCGTGCCCAGTCATCCATTGTCATATTGCTTGAGTCAAGCAATGGGGAATATTCGGTAATTTGGTATAGGACACGTCTTGGCTCATCTATAACATAAGGCAAAACAAGTGGTGCCATCGAAGCTGAGGCACCAAAGCGACGTAATGCATATTCCTCATCGTGTATATTTGGATACTTTCGAATGCTTTTTATAAGTGCATTAGGTATTGGAGCTAAAACTGTAAAAATTAATCATAATAAGTATCTAAGAACCTAACACAAAATTCATTCCGAATAAACAATTCGTTGTGCCACTTACCGTTTCTCTCATTGCGCGTCATGCCAATTGTGCCGCCTGTATAAATGACACGGACACGTGCCTCCTTGATGTCATTTGGTAAAAGGTTTCCTTCGCTGCTATTACGGCGTATTGATAAATTCTCGACAGTTGGCATTTTTGAAACAATATTCATTAATCCATTATCTTCAATTGTTGTTTTAGTTGTAGTTGAGCCATTTTCAGACATTTTCCCAAAATCACAGTTCAATCTCTAGCACAATTTCTTCAATTTACAATAAATAACAAAATTGTTTAAAACTAAATAAATAAATAAATCAAATATCGATGCGCATTAAATCGTCGCTTATCAGTTTTATTACAATTAAACTTATGCACTCTGTGATTATGTGCGCTCATCAGGTGAATAATAAGTCCATTGAAAATTCTATGCTTTGAAAGACGTCATCATCATCATCATCATCATCATCTAGTCAGAGACTCTACTACCACCAGCAATGATTTGACATTTTTTTTTTTTATTTTTTATTGTTGTTTTCTAAAACTTTAACAACAATCAACTCTGCTCTAATCTAGTGAAACAAATTGCTACACATCAGTTACACTTATTTTATTGACAAACGTGTTATACCTAGGTACATCCATACTTATATATATATATATACATGAAACGTGTATTGACTAAACTATCAAATAATAATAACTTTTACATTTAATGGTAATTTGACAACTTATAGACTTATAATTATTTATCATATAAAATATTACTTTAAATTAGTTAAGTCTTCTTTTGCTTAGTTCATAGGGATGGAATCTCCTGTCTTAACCATTGGCTACATAGCCAATGTCATTTTTCACTATTGGGTTGGGGTGACTTAGTAATCTGTCATTGTATCTTCTGGTGTGTTTGTTTATTTCGTCACCTACAAATGAGACGAGTAGGTCACGATGTAGGGTTTTGTAACGGACGTACCAGGGAGTTCCCACAATTGTTCGTAAGGTTTTATTTTGCATTATTTGTAGTTTTTTTATGTGGCATGCCGATGCTGTGCCCCATACTTGAATGCCATAAGTCCATGCGGGTTTATGATCTGTTTATACCTTAAAACAATAAAGTACCCGAAACCTGTCATTTAAATTGCCCGCGATAAGTACTTTTTAAGGTTTGTTTTTTTTCTGTATATTAGATTGGAGGATCGCCGAGAACTACTGAGGTGGACTGATTAAACCAGCTGCTGTAAACAAACTGGTTGACAAATCGCGCTCATTTTTGGCATAGTAATTAAGGACAATCCTCCAATCTAACATACAGAAGAAAAAAAACTTAAAAAATCCTTAACGCAGGCAATTTAAATGACAAATTCCGAGTACTTTATAGTCTTCAGGTATATGAGGACTTTTTGTTTACCAAGAGTTTGCTTTTGTTGTTTAACATCCAATGGAGCCGTTTTCTCTTCGCAGAACATTTGGCATAGATTCTACAAATGTGGTGTTCCCAGGAAAGTTTAGTGTACACGTTTGATTTTGGTATGGGATTGTTGTTGAATGTAAATTCTCTCCGGAGTGTGAAAATTACGTTGGCACATTTCTCTTGATTACTCTTTGTCCAAATCTCTATGCGGTATAAATATTCTTGGATGAGATTGGTAACTTCATCGGATCATATAGAAGTGGCTAAAACTTTGGACTGGTCGAGGCATGTCTGATGTGAAGATATTATATAGTATTGGTTCTAGGACACTGGCCTGATGAACTCCTGCCTTAATGAATCTTGTGATTGATGTTTCATTCTTTACTGCTACAAGATACAAGATGGTACACGGCTGAAACTACAATATCACCTTGTGAGCTTTGTACTTTTATTGTAGCTATTTGCAGATAATCGAGATAAACTGAGTCAAGTGAAGTGTTTAATGCTGGAATGCACCAGTATTGAGCTCCATCGTGGGGGTGGTTTACAGGATATAAGCGGTAGCCAAATTGTCTAAATGTAGTATGATTGCAGAAATGGGTCTCAGACATTAGCATTATGTCAATTTGGTGCTTTGCAATAAATGACTCAAGATCTAAAGCTTTGTTGACTACGCCATTGGCATTCTAAACTCCTATGCTAACGTTTATGGGTATTTTGATGCAGTAATGGCAGAATTTGTTACTGCATGTCTATAATGTCTTTTTGCATGATTATGAGATGGTCGAATCTATCCAATAGACTTCCCAGAATATTTTCAAGATCCGAGTGTAAGGTTTTGGTATGGTATCTGGTTGGAGGCAGTCGCATTGCGTTGTTGTTGTAAGTTTTCGTTGGTCTACCACTCCTGGCTGCATCAGTATATGAGTAGGACTTGCTTTTATCAGTTAATTGTGTTCGTTAAGGTGCAAAACTTGTTGTCTGCGTCTGTGATCTATTACGGCTTGAATTTTTTACTAAAGTAAAAGCTTTTACAGTAACATCACTCTTTCTTAGCTGGTTGTTAGAATTTGGTTTGCTTTTTTTGGAGAGCTTTTGGGATACCCCACGTGCACATTTCTAACCACATGTTTGTGTTTCGCAAACTCCTTTTTTTTTTTTGATAAGATCTGAACTCTTTCCTCTCATAGCTGAAAACAATAAAATTCAACTTTCAAAATTTCTAGTTTTCCCACTATTGCTCTATACGTCTCAGCATATTTGGCAATTATCCTCATATTACTTTTGGTTTTTGTCATGTAATCTTCTGAATTTACTACTGTGTCAAGATCATTCCAAACGTTACCAATGTCTGTGACACAAGGAATTATGATTGAAGGTGATTTAGGTGTTACAGATTGATGATCTTCAATAATGATATCATCAGCTGAGTCCGGATTTTGTAATTTTTCACGTTCTTCTGTTACTACCTCATCATCACAGTATTTGGAAGCGGTTCTCACTCGTTTTGTTCTGGTTGGTTTGATCCTTATAGAGGTCGACGGCTTATTATCTTTTGATTTTACTAACTTGCGCGGACCATCAGGGGGTGATCCACTTTTTTTACGGGTGATGGCTTGCCATGCACATCTCTGTTTACCGCCTGGATCATGATCAGATTCATCCATGGATTCGACCATACTAATTTGTTAGCTGCAGCCGTGTTACCGAAAGAGTTAGATACAAACTACTCTAAGTACTTGAAACTTTACTGTCACCCCTCGCAAGCAGAGTTTGGTTGGATTTAGTTGAGAGCCAAAAAGCTCTAACAGCTTAAAGCTTCGCTTTGTTTCACACGTGTTTAAGGTTTACTATTTCTTATCTCTGACACAGATAAAAAAATGTTTTTATATAATTTTTTTTTTTTTTTTTAGTGGAACTTCTTTAGTGAAGGGAAATAAATCCAACAAATATGAAAATTAAATGTGACGAAAATCAAAATTTGTTGATGTTATTATTGTACTGGAACTATTTAGGCAAATTCAATTGAAATGTCTCCGTGGCGTAGTGGTTAGAGAGTAGGACTTGCAAACCGAAGCCGTGGAGTTCGAGTCATGCACTGGGAATATTTTTTTATTTTGAAGTGAAGGGAGTAAATCCAAAAAATTGGACCTATTTAGGCAAATACAATATGGAAGTGAAACTTCAAATTTTTGATTTTCGTTACAAATAATTTTCTAATTTTTGGATTTTTTCGTTAAAGAGGTTTCACTTCAATATTGAGGGTGAGGCACACTACTTAATTTTTTGTTTTTTTTGTAACTATGTTATTGGTTATTTAAGTATTGATTATGCAAAACTTGTTGATTTCTATCTGTTCTATTTAAAATTTTTCTTGTTTCTAATGCAATGACCTGAAGTCTTTGTATATTTGTGAAACAAAATTACTCACATGCCAACGATCTCTTCCTACAGAGTCACAGACTTTGCAGTATCTCAGCTATGCCCCATCCCGTCCATAACGACCATTTTCTTATTGCTGGTCAGGTGCTGTGATCCTTATTCTATTACTCAATTATTATCTAATCAATATCATACTTATATCAATAGTAAATATTGTATACCTATATGCCAAATACGCTGGGGAACCCCAGATGAAGAACCAGTCCAAAACTAGGTCGCGTCTCTTTGGCACCTGCACTAGTTCTGTTTCTATCTCTTTTATGGTAATGAAATTTAAAAATTGTTCCTCCATCAAAAATTTCTTAATGCAAAAAATGTGATGTTTGTTTTATGTTCTCTATATTCGCTTGAAATCCCAAAAAGGCAATACTCGTATATATATATACAATATATGTATGTATGTGTTATTATTTGTTTTTATACATACATACACACATATACAAGTATTAGTTAGGGCATTTGTTGTTCTTTGCTTATCACTTGAATGAACTCAAACACTTTTCACATTTCTTACATTAACCACACGCTGACTGCTGACCATTACCATCTTAGCTTTCGTGTGCTATGATTGGCTATTTTTTAGGGGTGCGTATGTATCCCTACATGTGTGTGATTCACGTTCAAAAGGAGAGTTTTGCAATTTTTCACGCTTTCTGATTAGATTATCATCTTATCAATCAATAAATGCTTACCTCAGTGGGGCAAATATCAGGTATGTTTAATGACGGTTAATTGACTTAAGCTGACCGTTTTTACTTTTAAAAACTAACGCTTTCAGGCGACCACAGCAGCAGCAATCGTCCGACCGACAAACCGCAGAAAGGAGAGAAAAATTGTAATCACAAATCAAAACAGCTGCTTGTGCAAATTGTTGCCACATTTTGATTTCGCTGCGATCTGATAACGCTATCATTCCTTACTCTTTGCTTTGCTCAGCTGTTTATTTTTTATATGTAGTTTTTTATATTTTTGTTTCGTTGCTGAATGGTATTGGTGATATTGATAATTTTGACTGCTGCAATTCAAAGACATCGACGCGATGACTTCTCGAAATCTTACTGAGGTTTTCATTATTATGCGAAATAATACGTCCAAAAATCGACATCACTTTCCTGAAGACAGTAGGGTAAGTTGATCTCATTGTTTAGCAAGCATATGGTATATGGTAAAGACGAAATCGATTGGTTGCTAATGATAATTTTGGATGAAATCTTATAGCGCGGCAGCGATGCAGAGCGCCTATTGAAACACAATTTACGGGATGCCGAAGAGGGCATGGAGCTGCAGGATGACTTTGGTACGCCACCGATTTGGATCGATAAGCTCGAAGAGGCACAATATGCCATGTCAAAGTAAGACACACATACATACAGACACCTGTTGTGGATCATATTTATGTATTCCTTGTTTACTTATTTTTATTATTAGAATTAAGCCAAAACTCGATGAACTTGGTTCGCTACATGCACGTCACCTGTTGCGGCCCACGTTCGATGAGAATTGTGAAGAAGAAGCAGAGATTGAAATACTGAGTCAAGAGATTTCAAAGCTTATAACCTCGACACATCGACATATTCAATGTATACGTTCCAGTCTTGGCATTGGCAGCAAATGCGAGCAACGATTGACATCAAATGCTTTAACCTGCATCTTATTGCAGCTGCAAGAACTTACATTAAAGTTCCGTGGGAGTCAGAATCTTTACATACGTCAGTTGAACTCTCGTGAGGAACGTTCACAAAAGTATTTCGAGAATGGTGAATTTACAAATGTCGAATTAGGTGATGGTGATGAAACCGCCATTGGCTTTGATGGTAAACGTAATAATTTCGTCGATACATTCGATAACTTCCTACAGCCCCATGATGGTATGCCGACATCTTCGTTTTTAAACAAAACTGCAGCAACAACACAATCGCCAAATAACGCATATCTTTATGAAGATGAATCGCAACAGGACGATATTGATGAACATTTCCAAAAGCCAATCGCAAATCGCTTAACGCAAAAGCAACTGCTTCTATTCGAAGAGGATAACACACGTTTAGTAAAGCATCATGAAGCTGAAGTTACGAAAATCGTTAAAAGCATTTACGATCTTAATGACATATTCAAGGATCTTGGCCAAATGGTGCATGAACAAGGCACTGTTCTTGACCGAATTGATTACAATGTTGAACAAACACAAACGCGTGTTTCAGATGGTTTGCGACAGTTGCACCGCGCTGAAATGTATCAACGCAAGAATCGTAAGATGTGCATTATTCTCGTGTTGGCAGCAGTTACGTTCCTTATGCTGTTACTACTCATCGTGACAAAACTATAAGTTGATGTATGATGACATGGCATACCAAACTGATGCGACGCGTAACTAGCTAGAAACCTTAAAGTTTTTTTTCTTTTCTAATCATTTCCAAATACTATTTGTGTGTTGTATGTATTATGTGTGTATTCTACTATATTATTAAAAATTATTTATTATATATATACGTATATAAAAAAAAAAGATCAAACACATTCACATACGTTCTGATAGACGCGTTGCTACTGAACGTAAATTTCCATAGACTTTGCTGGGTGGTGAGCCAAGAATCAGGTTGCATATGGCACGTCTAGCTAGCCCGATGTTCTGATAACTACCGAGTATGTGAACTTTGCTGTCGGCGAGCACAATACGGGTCTTGGTTACGTTTTCAATAGTGAATTTTGTGCGACCACCTTTGCCAGCAAGGCGGCCAATGGCGCGACTCAAGTGATCACCAGTAAGAGTTTTTACATCTTTAACTTCGAATGATTCAATGAAGAGATCCTCGAGACGCAACAAAGCCAAAGCATCGTCTACTTCAAAACCACAAAGAAAAGCCTTGATAAAATCAGCACCCTTCTGTAGATTGGATATATCTGGGGTCTCTGGACCGACGCGTAGCTCAACCTAAAATGTATATGTATACTTTTAGCCTTAAACTGTAGATGTTAAACATCGACGCTACGTACCTGCCGTGCTTTCATATTGAAACGTATTTGTAATTTCATGTGTTCAACAATCGGTGTAAATATCTTCATCCAGTGTTCCTTCAAGGAAGAATATCTGTAATTTGGAACAATAAATATAAGTTATTCATGCTGTAATCCTGTACATCCAAAGGTAATTGACCTGTGCGGTGGGACTGAGACTTTTCTAATTTCACTCTTGAAACGCTTTGCACGAGGTGCGTTCGCTTTGGTTGAACTGCTGCCTTCAATGCCGGTTTCTTCATCCACTTGCATTTGAGTTTCCTCATTTGCAGCACGCTTTTTAGCCTTTTTAACGTCCATACAAGAATCAAGTAAATCAACGTCAATATTTTCCGTTTCCATTTTATTTATTTTGCTTCGTCACCGCACAAAAAGAAAAAAAACTATACAACTACGTCCTCAATGTCCGAAAAATGAAACATGTGCTGCAAAAAAGTAGTAGTAGTCTCTTCTGTTGAAAATTCAGTGTTGTCTAGTGTTGTAGTAATCGCAGGTAGTGTGGTAGTGCTGTAAAGTGTATTTATTAGTAATGAAAGAACAGCTGACAAAGGAAAAGCTAAACGATCAAAAGGCTGAAAAGAGAGACGGACAAGTGAATCATTTTATAGTGGAACTTGGCAGCGTGAGATGCTGTGTTGAACGATATAATGGTGATGATCGAGCGCCACCACTATTTTATTAGGAATTAGATATGATATCACGTAAATGTGAAACTCGTTGCAGTCGGGAGATTAAACAAAACGTCGTACTTGGTTCATTGCTTGAAAAACTGCGCAGCGCTACAACGTATTGGTTTCGTAGTCAAAAAACATTGACCAATGCTGCACATGATGACGCCTTCCAGTTGATGGTGTCAACCTGTTTAGAGATTTTGCAGAACGGCTTCAGTTTCAGTAATTCGGTGAGTATTATTTTGTAGTTACCGATAAGATTGCAGTTCGATAAACCCTGAAAGAATATGACAACTTATACAATGTACACTTGGTACATGCATACTTACATATATACGTATCTATACATATGTACTTGTGTCTATATGTATTTCTGTAGGTTTGATAAAAGTGTTTGTTATATTTTCTGTTTTACTGGAACAGGGTCTTTGTGATTTTGTCATACTTTCAGAAGAAATTATACAATAACAATCAGAAACAAAAAGATAATGACGTTGTCAAAGCCTTGGCAACCGCCGCCAATGAAAGTGATGATGACTTGCGGCGTTTAGTTGATGATTTTGAATTTCTGCGTGTTACTGAAGTTATGTCGTCGTATGATGTTGGAATTCCGGCAGTTATGGGAAGAGATTTAACTGTAGTGCCACCTCGTAGTACTGTGGAGTTTTTACGTGGGTGGCTGAATCGTTGTCTTTCGACGCGCTCATTGTCACAGTGCCTTCAAACGCTCGTCAGTGACAAGGAACTGCTAGAGTACTACTACAATAATGATGCCTTCTTGCGCCGAAGCAACTATGCTACGGCGCTTTTTATCTGTCTCTCAGCGATTGAGCTGGATCAATATTGTCTGTTGAGTCAACTTGATCATCAACTGGTCCAGCCATACAGTTTAACTAGGCGCACAATATCGCACCCTAACTTTTTAATTTCATCACATAAACTTATTACAGTACACGAAGAATTCAATGGAATCAAGACAACGGTGCGTATTCATTGGTATCCTAATATTATAATAAATATGAAATAAGAAAGCCTCTGTTTTTTTAGGTCGATTTGACGACCAGCAAACCGAGCACATTTCGTCGTGTTAAAAGTTCGCCATGTATGAAACTGGATGATGATCGGATGCTTTTGAATGCCACAAGGCGTCGGTGTAAGACATTAACTTTGTCAAAATCTGAATTGGCAATGAATAAAATGCCACCAAAAGCATTTAAACCTTCAATGCTGCAACGTAAAATGCTTAAGGCTAATGCTAATGTAAGTACCGTGAACTCTTCATCGCCTTCGTCGTATAGCACAGATGAACTCGATGCGATGCCATCGACATCAGCAGGCAGCCGAAATGGCCATGCGTCGTCAACGAATTCCTCCACCACTTCCAGTTCCCTTGCCTCATCCGTATCTCTATCAATAAACTCGAATACATCATCACAAAGTCGTATACAGCTGATTAATTGTGATGACATAAAGATTTGGACAGATCAAAGTATTGAAATGCAACAGCAACAAAGCACGGAGAAGGCGGAGATAAATGATGAAATGCTACAGATGCCAATAAGGGCAAAAATTAATGGGAAACCGGAGAAAAGACTGCAAACGAAAGGTGCAAGCCCAATAAATAATTTCTTTACGAATCTCTTTGGATCACCACCTACATATACAAGTTGGTCGTTGAATTTTATCGATGACTACAATTATCAGAATGTAGAGAGTCCAGATAGTGTTGCGATTTTAGACACACTGCTGCCCATCAACGGAAAGAAGCTACATAAACGTAATTCACAAAATCTTTTTCAGGATGGTGTCAGCATGTTAGACTATACAACGCCAATAGAAACAACAAGCATAAGTAGCAGCACCAGCATTCATAGCCATTCACCAACCGTTCCCGTTGATATTATACCAAATGCTAGCGATAGTCCACTAGTAAACACAGCAAACACAAGTGGAGCATCTTCCACACCGAAAATGGACAACCAAAGTCTAGCGGCTTTTTTGCAAATGTCGCGTTTCTCACGTAACAATACCGATCTCGAAAAGGAAAATGCACATTTCCGCATATCCGAAGCATGTATATCGGCAATTGAACATGTCAAGTGGACAAGACAGAGGCAGCAGCAACAGCAGCAGAACATCTCTGTTTCTAATTCAAGTTGCAATCCAAAGGTTAATATTATTTACCATATACTGTATATGTATGCCATATAATAACATAACATAAATTGTGTCGATTGTGTTTTAGTTCACGATGTCCAGATCGTGTGAAAACATACCTTACGCTGAAATCGGTGATAATTGCACGGAACAACGTTCGGCTGAATCTGTTGGATTGACGCTTATCTCAAAGTTTAAAGACATGCAATTGCCAAAGGTGTCTGATCTAAAATGGCTAGTTTCCGAAGATGATACACCACAAAAAATGTTGCCATTACCATCAAGTTATACAAACTCAAAGTACGGTGGCGGCGAAGACAGTGAAGTTGACATTACATTAACATCCATGACACGAGGCACAAAGTATTGGGCGCCACCACGTCAACAAATAATATTTACTGAACATCGAACAGTCAAGTAAGTTCTTTGTTTCTTTGTGACATTTCATTGTTGCCGTTTCTTATATAATAATGAAATGATTGATTGATTGATTTTTGTCGAGCACAGTCGCTTGGAACAGTTGGACAAACAGAACTATCGATGCGCTGGTTGTGGTATGCGTGTCGCCAAGCAATACATACAACATTTTCGCTATTGTACATACTTGGGCAAATATCTTTGCACGGGTTGTCATCGCAATCAGATTTCTGCAATCCCAGCCAAAATACTTCAATCGTAAGTCATCAGAAACCAGTCACCATTCGATTGTAATTTAATATTATTAATGATATTGTATTGTGTTCTGTTCCGTTCTGTTTCTGTAGATGGGATTTTCGTTGTTATCCAGTTAGTGTATTTGCTTATCGGTTGATAGAACAAATGTATACGTTTCCATTGTTTCACGTACCTGATTTGAATCCGCAATTATATATCAAATATAAGAAACTCTCCGTTGCACGCCATAGACGTCGGCAGTTGAAGGTCATAAAGGATTTCATAAAGTCCTGCCGATTCGCAACAAGGCATGTTGAGATTAATAATCATTATATTATATTATTATGTTTTTTTTTTAAATTACAACATTCCATTAATTGTAGAGAGCAAAAATACTTTGATGATGTACCCGAGCATATTACTGTTGATCCAGATTTGTGGTCCATGTCGGATTTTGTGGATGTGCATAACAAAAGCATGCGTCATTCTATTGATCAATTGATGGCTTTGTGCGAAGAACATGTATACGACTGTGTCGTAAGTGTAATTCTTCATTCATTATTCTAAGCTCTAAGATATATTATATTATATTAAATATTATTGTTTATTAGCTCTGTGCCGGTAGAGGATTCATGTGCGAGTACTGTCGTCATGAACAAGTGCTTTATCCATGGCAAAGTAAAACACAACGTTGTACGCAATGTGGTGCATGCTTTCATCTGTATTGTTGGAAGTCAATGACGGAGGTGTGTTGCCGTTGTGAAAGAATTAACATGCGTCGCCGTAATATTATTAGTTGACCTTTGGCGTATTTTATCTCAATTGAAATCGTCACCTGAATGAATCTGTGAGAAACTGTGAAAACAATAATTTAAATTTCATAATACATACATTCATTTTGATAGTTTGCAATAAAAGTTATTATGCTTTTCTTTTACATAATGATGAATCATGGAATGTATCTGCGCTGTAGTTCAATTGATGATGGATGAATCGATTCATTTACAAGCCTATCAAAAGAACAATATTATAAAAATGAAGAAGATAAATTATTTTTACACAAAAATTGATAATCAAATAATCTTGAATTGGGCAAAATCAACATTTAAATGACAAATGTGTGATATGCGTTAAAAGTGTAAAAATATTGGAAAAAAAACATGAAAACTATGATGATGATGATGATGTATTTCAATATGAATATACAGAGACATTGTATTATCAAATATATCCACATGTAAGTCATGATTTGATGTTGCCATTATTACAGTTATTAGTGTCGACCAGATTAGATCACACATTGGTCAATCTCAATCAGTTTATTGTCCATCACTAAGGAACACTCAACAAAGAATGTAAATTCCAAGTTTTTTGATGGGGATGCGCCCAGTAAAATCTCAACCATTGTATGTATTCGCATAATTCAATATAATCGATATACTACATAAATATATTTTAGAGTATATTGCATTAAAAACTAACCGAAAAAGAAGAGGTTACATAAAGAGAGAGAGAGAGAGAGATAAATATTAATAGACAATTAACAATTTCAAAGTGAGGTGAATCAGATCAAGTGATCAAGTAAATGACTCTCCAATACATAAATTAATACAAATCAGCTTTATAGTTTGGGTTGAGTTCAGGTTGGACCATTCCATCGTGCTTTGTTCTGTTCTTAAAATTACCACTTATCAAGTTCCATCAATTTCAGAGAGGCTTGTAAACACTTAAGTATGTATTTTATCTTTATAATCACAGAAGTGACTGCACCTGACTGAATGAATTAAAACTGCCAATGCTGAGAAACTGGTCATCATTGGCGAATGTGAAGAGTTAAAATTATATTTATTGAAGATGCTGATGCACTGGAAGCAACTGACACTGCTTTTAAACATTTGACTGAATTAGTGAACTGACCAGGTTCTTTTTTTATATACTCGTACACATATGTATTATTATTGTATATTGCCTTGATGAACTCGGGAAGTAACGACGTGGATTGTGTCCGATATACACTAGAATACCTAAACAACACTGTTCGGGATCGATTTTTCAATTAGGATTTAATCCAAGAAGAAAATTTAGTGGAAATGCCATAATATGCAATTTAAAATCAGTATTCGTAAATGACATCAGTTTGTGACCTATTTTTATAAAACCGCGATAAACTAGCAAAGTAAACTGGAAGTGATTTGGAGCATAGATTTTAATAAGAACACCACCACCTCGGCATATCTGACGATAACTTAATGCCGAGAATTTCACTATTTAGAACATTCAGTGGAAGCCATGTCTCAGAAAAGGCAATGATATCAGCTTGGACAATAGCCTTCTAACATTTTGATATGGAATAGAAGAGATCTGCTGAAGGCTAAAAAATTAATTTTTTGAAGCCGAAACAGAAAGTGAACTATGTAGACTGAACAGGACTAGATCTGAATCTTTTCGTCTGTTTGAATTCATGAACAACCATATTCTTAGGTCAGAATTTATGGTTGCACACTTCAGAAGGCACGCTTATTTTAAACGAAGAGATATTCCTAGGTATGTATGTGTGCTGACTATATCCTAAACATAAGTCAAATGCATAATCAAATATCGCAGAGTATAGGCAAAAAAGTTTTCTAGGGCGTGCGTGAAGATTATATCAACTTCGGCATAGGCAAAGTTAAACCTCTTTTTACTTGTTCTTTATCAGGAATTTATTTATTCGATCATACCGATAGCAATGATAATTTGAATGCTTAATTGATTAAGTAACTACGTTTCGGTTAGAAGGCAAATGTCGATGTTCTCTTCAGATAAAAAATTAAACAGTTCTTATTTTTTGTTTCTTACGATTCTGGCATTCCAACTTACGATACTTATGTATATTCTCTGACATTAAGAAAGAAACCGATCTGATCCAATTGGTGCAATGATGATGATGATGATGAAGAAGAAGGAGAATAAATAAATAGTTGAATTTTTGTGGTTATTAATTTTATTGTAAATTTTTTTTCAAGTTTATGTTTTAAATTTTTATTAGCCAAAATTAATGTACATCATAAAGCAAAAAACAAAAACAATATTTTCGTGTCCTTGTGAAACAAAAGAAATAAATTTAATATACAATATCCTTTTTGAGTTTCTTCACGGCAAATGTTGGTTTCCAACATCCATGTTTACCGTTCCCACTGTTGGATTTAAATATTTGTCATCTAGCGGGGATCGCATAAATAATGGGTATTTATCCGATCGTGATTCCAATTTTTCTAAATATTTTATGAAATCATCATACAGCGGATATGCAGTTTCGGGTCCTTCGCCTTTATCCGCATGATATGGGCAAGCATAATCGTAGATATAGTAGCGTTTCTTGTAATATCGTATATTACTTTTCTTGCACTGCTCAATTAATTCCTTTTCACGAACAATAACGGCACGCAATTTCACGAATGTGACAGCCTGACGTAAAATGTCGACGTTATTTTAGTTTTCAAAAAACGTAAGTAAAGCACGATTTTTTAGATGTGAAATGTTATATGTTATAATGTCAGAATCATTGTTACTGCATTCAATCAAGTGTTCAAGAAATTGGGTTGTCATGTAACCAAATCGTACCATTTTCATCAATTTCCCCAAATACAATACAAATTATTTTCTTTGAAGTCCATGTTGATCCAAAACAAAATAATATAAAATATTTCAATTTCTGAGTTGACACCACAATAGTCCGATGAAATCATACTGTCCATTAGGTCAGCATCAATCAAATTAAAATTCTTCTTAGACACAAGAAGCAAAACGTAGCGATGCAAACGACCGATCATCAAATGACACACAGGATTTAAGGACTCATATTCCATAGCCTGATTAAAAATGAAATAAGCGTACATATCATACATCACATCATCCTGGAGAATACGCCACAAATCTTTCTCAAGCTCCGTTATCTTCAGTTGAATGGCCACCTGCATAGCATCGACAACATGACTCACTTCCAAATTGTAATTATCAAAACGCATCCAGTCGTAGGCTATTTCAAAACCATCTGGAGGTACCAAATCCGGGTCGAATTTAAATTCAATCGTGTAGGGATAGTTTATAAAGTATTGGCATATATCCTCAAACAGATCATGTGAACTTTAAAAGTCCTGTCGCCAATTCTAATAGTACCATCGGCTCTTAGGTTGGTCTCTAAGTATGTCCTTATATCTTCGGTTAGGACTCCACTGGTGTTTTCAATGACGATGTCTTGTTGCAGCCACTCTTCGCAGGGTCCGATTATTGACCGTAATTTTCGTTCAGGGACAACATCGTCTTCATTGTCTGAACTTTTTCGGCTATCAGAACTGTCACGACTTTCGGTCTTTTCTAGATTTTGTGCTGGCGCGCCTTTTCTTAAATAATGACTTACTGGTACCATTGGTACTTCTTGTGTCTTTGCCATCGCCAGAAGCCTATCATATCTCTCTACTTTTGTTTCTTTTACTTCTGTGTCTTCGTTTACATTTGGAGAGCTTTTTTGCATTGCCATAGTGTATTTGGTTGCCTTCGTCTAAAAAAATAAATTTTATTTTAATAAAACTAGTTGTAGGCACTAACACGAAATTTTATTTGAATAAAACTAGATGTAGGCACTAATACGAAAACTTGCTTTATTTAATTTTGTTTGCTGAGTCTAGAATTGTAGGATTTCCCGTAAAATTAATGTCTATACAATTCGAACATGCCACCAGAGATTTATTTGTCGTACATTTAACTCTTTCCACTTCGCTGGAACTCCGTTGCAAATCTGAAAGAAATATTGATGTTTCTATTTCTATTCGTTTTTTAGTTTTTAGGGTTCCGGACCCAAAGGTACCAAACCAAAACGTTGTCCGCCTGTCCGTCCGTCTTCGGCTCATATCTCATGAATGGTAATAGCTAGATAGTTGAAGGTGCAGTTCTATCCGGGCATCAGCATCAATTACTAACACTAAAATATTTTATAAAACTTAAGGGGTCCCTAAACAAGAAACATTTTATTTATATGGCAGCTATGCGATCCATTAATCTCACATCAAAAACTTATACTGTCGAAATTTCAGTTTGATCGGATCACTAGAGAGGGTACCTACCTCCCATAAAAACCCCCATTAAAATTCAGATTCTTATTAGAAAAACTTTTGTGTATTTTGTCCTATGGAACTGAGATTTAGACACTATAAGTTTTTAATATAGGTGCAATACATCCGCTGGAATCAACCAAGTCGGGCACCATTAAAATTCAGGTTTTTATTCGAAAAACTATTTTGTTCTTTGGGCTATTGAACTGAAATTTAGACACTATAGGTTTCCGATATAGGCGCGGTACATTTGGTTGGAATCAGTCAAATCGTACCACTATGGGGAGTTGCTCTCATACAAACCCTAATCTGGTACGGAACCCTCCGTATACGAGTCTGACTCGCACTTGGCTCATTTTTAATAAACTTCCTTTGCCGGTTTCATAATTAATATACAATTCCCACTTCCATTTGGTGTAAATCAATTATTATTTGAATTAAACTGGTAAAACATTTCACTTTTGGACAGAGTGGCCATTCAAAAATTGAGCCGCATATTTTCTTGTTTCTTTTGTATGGAATAACCGTCACTTGGTTTGCTATCTCATTGCTACGTTTGCGACTTTGCATGAGGACCATTAATGTGTTTTATACAATGTTTTTTAAATAATAAATTCTATAATTGAATATGAAAATAAATTATGTTTAATTATTTTTACGATTCATTCATCATCATTTTAAAATAGTTTTTTGCTCGCTTCTTCTTCCATTTTTGCTTAGCCTGTTTTCCTGTTGGCAATGCTGAGATTGGAAACATATGTTTTATATTCTAACATAACAATAACATAACAAAATTTGAAGAAGTCTTCGTTGGAATTTTTGTGTATAGTTTTGTTTCATTACAATAATTGATCATTATGTTTATAATTTCAACGAGATTATTTTATAAATATGCTTTAACATTGAATGCTGCCACATTTGCAACGAATTCAAATGGTGCATCAACAAGAACACTGCAACCGGAACATCATCCATTGCTAAAAGCTGAGAACCGTGAACGCTGCGTTGAGAAGTTTCGACAGGTGCCAGCGTTTAATCGTCCAGATAATGTAACACAACAGCAAAACTCTGCCAAGCGTGAACAACCATATGCCTCAGTTTTGATTCCACTGTGCAATGAGCGTGGCAGGTAAGTGTAAACCAAGCAAGCAAGCAAACAAACAAACAAAACATGAATAGAGAGAACCACCTACCTGAGATAATTCCATTCCATTCAACAGCAATGAAATATCGCTACTCTATACACGGCGCTCTGGTAAATTAAGACGACATAGCCATCAAATTTCGTTTCCAGGTGCGTAAAGCGCTCGACGCACTCCTTATTACCCATCAAATTTCCAACAAGTTGCGTTAACTTTGTAACCTGCAATCGCCTATAACAGCAGCCAATCATCACCAATTATCAATATCACTGAATCGCTCGCTCATTGCTTGCTGGGTGTGTGTGTGGCACAAATATTGTAAAATAATTTCTTGCCAATTGTATACACAACATACATTTTTGTTTTGTTTCTCGTTTAATCCTGATCTATCTAATTATGTGCATATACATACATAGGTGGCCTACGTGATGAAACTGACACGGATTATATAGAATGTGCCTTACGCGAGACCAAAGAGGAAATTGGCTTAGAACGTAGACGTGTACAAATCTGGGGCAAAGGTAAACTGATGCGTTTACCACGAACCGCTGCTATAAAGCCCGTCATTGGTTATATACCTGATTTGGATTTAACCGAATTAGAATTAAATTTCGATGAAGTTGAGGAAATCATCATTGTGCCAATATCACAATTGTTAAAGCCTGAAGTAGCACGACACACTCAATTCAAGAATGGCTACAGTGGTCCAGTTTTTGTTATTGACTATCATAAGCACATCTGGGGTATAACCGGATTTCTGACTCATGTTTTCTTGCGTTGCCTTTTGCCTCCAAGTGATTGTGAAATACTTAAGAACAATATCAAATATGTGAGACCATATAAAAAAAATAAGAAAATCACTAATACATAATAAAATATGTATGTACTTATATTAGTAGTAGAATTCTTAAAATTTATAAAACAAAAAATCATATATCAAATTGTTTCATTTGTTTTTATTATTAATAATATTTTATTACAAATTATTACAATATTATTTTGTTAAAACTTATTCATTTTATGTTATATATTTTGTATATATGTATATGTAAATATCTGTACATAAAAAAAAAAAATAGTGTTCTTCATTTTTCATTTGTAAATTCAATTTATAAGTTTTTATTTTATTTTGTTTTACATATTTTGTTTTGCTTTGTTTGTATTGTATTGTATTTATTACAACATTATATTCTTCTTTCCTTTATCTCGTAAGTAGTAAAAATTTTATTATTAATATTATTATTATTGTATTGTATTTTCTGTGGGGAACTGAAGGTGGGTGGGTGGATGTAGGAATAGGGGAGGTAGATTGTTATGGTAAATGGTAAATAATAGTTGTGTCAAAAGAGTCAAGTCAAGGAAAAGAAAGGACTATGGTGGTCGTGTTTCTCTCTATCTATCTGTATTGTAATGAGTTCTAGTCCTGCTTGGAAAGGAAGAACATTTTCAAATTGAATTTTAAACTTTAAATATAAAATAAATGTAAACAAAAATACAACACTTTATATTAATAAAAAAAAAAAAAATACTATCAAATTGGTTGCTTCATTTTTCATTAAATATACATATATGTATGTACTTGTATATATAAATTTATAATAATGTTATTGTGTATTAAAACAAAAATTAAAAAAAAAAATAATAATAAAATATATATAGTAAACGCAAACAAAATGGCAACGCGTGCATGTGCGCGAGTTATAAATATGTCAGGATCTGTCATAAGTATAACAAAGAAAGTAATAATCTCTTGAAAAATGAAATGGAATACATGTCTGTCCATGACTCCCTCAATTTCCTTGTTTCTTTTCATAGTATGTATGTCACCTATTTCTGTTTATGCTTGCATACTTATGTTTAAGCAAAAAACTATAACTGGTGCAGTTGGGAATAGTAGAATTCCCATTACAAAGTGTCGGTGTGTTAGTACTGATTTATAAGAAAATAAAAAAAATTGCAACAGCTAACTTATTGCCGAATCCAGTTGCAGATCGAGAGAGGTAACCAATTGGTAAGTAAAATATTTCATAACAGTGTTGAGACATAATTTATAAATTTATTAGTGGAAAATGCAGCTACGCACCACGACAAGAATAAAGGAGAAGCTAAGCTTGCCCTGCTTCATTTAAAAAAATTTTAACGACTGGAACACAAGGTAAATGAGGTTCTAAGAAGCAAATACAGAGCAGACATCAGACCAGAAGAGACTCATATAGATTGTTAAGTAGTTGGGTAGTATACTTCATCTATGGAAGGACCTCATTACTTGCATTTTCAGGTCTGAATGTTGCAGCAAATATTGTCCTTACTTCGAATGTTACGTGCTGGTTCTATGACCACACTTCAACTGCCAATACAATGGACCATTTGAACTCATTATCAAAGGCTTTATCAACTGATAGAGTAATACTAAATCTTTTGGTATCATCGTTGGCTTTTTAGTGGCAAATGTGAATCATAAAATGATCGCTTCGAAATTATAAAACTATCGCTTAGTATAATGGGGCTCCTAATGTATCTAGTAAATTAAGTGCAGGTGACAATCTTAGCATCTCACTTCATGTAAAACGAATGCATTCACAAGAAAACAAATGAAATGAAGGCTACATATGGAAAGCTACCTGAAAGACTTTCTATTCCTATGCCTTGCAAAGTCAATGATCAACGGAATTATCATTTGAAATAAAACATTTTGTATTTGCAAATGTCGGCACGTCCATTCACTATTTGGTGAAACTTGTCTCGAAAAACAAAAAATAAAATAAAATTTAAGTAGTGTGCCTCACCCTCATAAGCACAATATGGAAGTGAAACTTCTTTAGCGAAGGGAGGTAAATCTAAAAATTAGAAAATGAAATGTGACGAACATCAAAATGCGATGGATGCTTCAGAGATTTAGAAGGGAGACGCTCAAAACAATGCGCATTGTCTTTTGCGGGCTCGTCTGCAGCGTAGAGAATGAATGCTTATGCATGAGTAAGAGAGGGAAAAAAATGTTTTACTGATTGTGTTTACTTTGCGAAAGAACTTATGAACAAAAATGACGCATGGCCAAAAAATAAAATAACTTTTTTTTTATTAAAACAATATATTGTATATATGGAAACATCTATTTTAGAAGTTTCACTTCCATATAATTCCAATAAAATAATAACGTCGTCAAATTTTGATTTTGGTCTCATTTCATTTTCATATTTCTTGGTTTTACTCTCCTTCGCTAAAGAAGTTTCGCTTCAAAAATTCTTTGTTTGACTCTAATACTCCCTCCTTCCTCCCAATCCTTGTTTCTTTTTTCGTAGTAGTAGAAGTATGTAAGTAAGTAACCCATGTCTGTTTATGCTTGTTACTTTTGTTGTATGTAAGCCTAGTCCTATTTTCTATTCCTCATTTGTCAATTGTAATCAATGACAACTTGTCCCTTAATTCTTCTTGACATTGCATTAAAAAATTGTCAAATATATTATATACATATACATATATAAATAAAAACTATATAATTGAAAAACAAAATAAAAAAAATATATAACTCGCGCTCACTTAAAACACACAAAAAAAAAAAAAAAAAATTATTGTATGTATTATTAATAAACATTTTTCATTTAATCAACGTCATCATATAATCATCCTATATAATTTAGTGAAGGACATAATATTTAAATTGAAATTGATACAAGAATTAATAAAAAATAATAAAACTACGCCAATAAAAGGAGGAGACAAGACTAGACAGACTTGCTCACTCGTCGTTTAACATGTGGTAATAAAAAAGGATATATAAAGAAAAGCAAACGATTATTTGTATTATGTGTGTTATAGTTATAGTTTACTTGTCTCGTCCATAAGCATAACAAACAAAGCGTCTGGTCATGTCCAGGGTCCAACAATGAGGAGGAAAATGTATAAATCTTACAAATTACATGTATCTCACTTGTATTTTTAAGAAAAATATTCTATAATGTTGTAAAATCATTATGAAAAAAAGAAGGCATTCGCTGTTGGCCCCAATCGATCCATGGCTGACCATGGTGAAATGATTCCGGGTCAAAGACCCGGGAAAAGGCATTCGTGGCTGCGTTTTTTGTTTTCTTAGTTAGTAATTATGATTAAGTGTTTTTGTTTTTACATTTATTGTAAAATTCTGTTCTTCTGTTGTTACTCGATACTCGTAGCATTTTTTTTTTTTTGTAATTTTAATTTTGTTTTTTTTTTGTTTTTTTTGTTTTTTAATTCATATTGTTGAACTTTCTTTCAATCTAATAATTTAGATTATAAATTAGATTGATCATTTATCATCAATAAAAAATTCCTTCAAGGATTTTTGTTTAACATAACGCATGACAACGCATAGAGATGTAGACAGTGCTGCCGTTGCCCGTTGTCGTTGGAGTTGAGAATTGGGTGGGCGGTTGATTGATTAATTGGTTGGTTGGTTGGTATTGCTATATTTTCGTTTTATTATTGTAACTTTCTTTTTATTTTTGTCTCTTCCCTATTCCGAAATGTCAATTGGAATGGATGTGGTAAATGTCGGAGTCTCCAGTTCCTCATGTTTTTTCATTTTGAGACTCTGAAAAAATAGTTGAAAAAAAAACAATAAGAACCAATAGGCAGACTTTGGTCGAACTAATCTTCTGTTTTGTATTACCTGTTGCAATTTATAATGATTGATGATATCCTGATCAGCTGGGCACGATTGCGTGAATGCATCCAATTGATACATGTGATACATGTAACGCCAGAGAGCAGTTAAATGTGTCTAATAAAATAATAGAGATCACAAAATCACAATCATCACAATTATCACTTATCAGTCACTTACCGGAATTTCAAAATCCACAAAATATTTGCCAGCTACACGAATATGCTGCAAACGTGGCATTAACTCACAATCAAAGCAACACATTGTATCGCCCGTTAGGAAACGTGTGTTCCGATTTGCCAAATGATCGTTGATCTTCTTCAGATGCGATAATAATGCATTATTTTTAGCATCATCCTTCTTAACCAACATCAACTTAAGTTTAACATATAGATTCTCAATCAATGTGGCCACCTCTTTGTCTTGGACAAATAAGTTATAGCCACCGGGTATATTCTTCATGATGTGCCGTTCGATTTTCTCATTTTCCAATATGGCTAAACCATTGTCGATGAGAATGGGTGGATGTGTTGCCTCGAAATTAGTACGGAAATCTGGTGGTGGCTTTTGCATATCCACTGTTGTCACCTTCAAGCTGATTGTCTTCAATTCGGCCAATAAATACAAGTCCATAAAGTATTCTTGACAGAATAAACAGGCGCCCTTCCTTCGGCCATCAATGGTGGAGGCCTTTATTTTCCATCATGAAAAAGAAAACAAGAAAGAAACAAAAAAAATTTTAAAATTAAATGAAATTTCAGTGCACAACATTTTCTGTTACAAAATTTGCAGAGACATTGAGACAAATCCAATCTCATGTGCCAGAAAGTATCACCTTCGGACAAAAAAACACATCAAACAAAGTTTGCAAGACATCATATGAAATAGGCTTCAAGCAGAATGTCTGTTCTCCACCAAACAGAATACGCACACCCCAAATATACTACCAAGACGGTTAAATATGGAGGAGTGCACATATACATATATATCATATACTACGTAAGGCCTCCCTATCCATATTATGGACGAAGCAGTCAATACACATATATGGAAGGATGTCATCATGTTGTCGGAAGCCAGTTGGAAAATACCTTTAAAATTAATATTTCAGCAGGACAATGATCCAAAACACACAAGTTAAACGGCCCAAATCCATCCCTGGACCTTAATCCGAACGAAAATTTGTTGAGAGACATTAAATGTAAATTCTAAACTAGCAGACAACTTTCCGAGGTGGTTTAAGAGATATGAGCTCAATATATGCATTGTCGATGCATAGCCGTAAGAGACAAAGAGAAACATGTTTGAGTTCTGCATATCAGATATTGTTTAATACTGAAATGAATATGTTGCTCTTATTGACAAGAACTACTGGTTTCCATTTGGCTTCCAGTGTGTTAGCAGGTGTGATCTGATCTGATCTGATCTGATCAGATGTGATGTAATGTGGTGTGCTGTTCCCAATTTTAATTATCAAAGCTGATCAAATTTTATTCTCATTTATTTTCCAATTTTATAAAGAATTTAATCGAAATCTGAAACTATTCTTTTTTTTTTCCACTTTTATTATAAGTAGTATTTATGAACATTTGTTAAGCAATAAACAAACAAATCAACCGACACCAAAATAAACATAATTTGTAATCATCATGTGACATTCGTCACCATTATCATCATCATCATCATCATTATAGTCATTATCATCATTGTGTTAATGTGCATCGCGTGATACAACAGTGAAACGAAACTCTTGACATTCATTTATTTATTTATTTATTTATTCATTTGATCGTCTGTCGTTCGCTCATCGTCCACCATTGGATTTAATTGATTACTTTAGCACACACTCTCGCACACACACAGACTGAAAGGAAAGGTAAGGCAGAAGATAGTTGATGGCATGTATTGGCACTGCTGCTGACCAGGTGGTGATGGACATAATGGTGGCAGTGGTTGGTAGTAGCAATATACATATTTTTATACTCTTCACGGGAGTGTCAGAAGGAGACAATAAAAAAACCACCTCCCATACAAACCACCCATTTGAGTTCATGTTCTTATTAGAAAAACTTTTCTGTTTTTTGTCCTATCGAACTGAAACTTAGTCACTATCAGTTTCCAAGACAGACGCAGGAAATTTGTCAGAACCAGTCCAATCGGACCACTAGCGGGGGTACCTTCCATACAAACTACCCATTTGAATTCATGTTCTTATTAGAAAAACTCTTTTGTTTTCTGTCCTATCGAACTGAAACTTGGACACTATCAGTTTCCAAGACAGGCGCAGGAAATTTGTCAGAACCAGTCCAATCGGACCACTAGCGGGGGTACCTTCCATACAAACTACCCATTTGAATTCATGTTCTTATTAGAAAAACTCTTTTGTTTTCTGTCCTATCGAACTGAAACTTGGACACTATCAGTTTCCAAGACAGGCGCAGGACATTTGTCAGAACCATCTCAATCGGACCATACAAATCCCGTGAAGAGTATTTCATCTTCGGCATAGTCGAAGATAACCTTCTTTCTAGTGTTTTTGTTTCTTTTTGGATTCTGAATTTCTGGGAAAAGAAAAATGCAGCGACAAGACAACAAAAACAACAGCAGCAAACAGATGGAATCGGATGGGATGGGTTTGGATTGAATGGTATGGGATATGGAATGAGATAAATGGTTCATTGAAACTCGTTTAAGACATTCTCATAATCATATTGATAATAAAAATAATAATAATAATAAAGATGATGATGATCATCATCATCAGACACAACTGAATAACAAGAATTAATGCCTTTAACTCAAAAGAAAATGATGATGTCATTTAAAAACAAACGCACAACTTAAAAGTTTTGAGTTTGGTTGAGTCAAAACTCATACAATAAAATTGTTTTATTATATTTGTATTTTCCTATGATTGCCGCCATCTTCTCCACCATAATATGAAGTCGTCACTTAGTCACTTATGCTTTAGTATTTAGTTAGTATATATGTGTGTGAGTGAGTGAGATTGTGTGTGTGTGTGTGTGTATCTATGTACATACATATGTATCTGTTTCTATACTTCTTCGATGGGCGACGACGAAGTCGTCTTTCATTCTTTCTTTCTATATCTATTTTAATTGTCTTCTTCAAACAACTTCACATCATCATGAGAATTGTTATTGTTGCTGTTGTTACTGTTGATAAGCGTAAACAAATAGCAAAAACCAAATACAATTTCATATTGTCTCCCCCCCAAGAAAAAAAGATACTATTCTGTTCCCCATTCCTCTAATGAAATCAAGCAAATACAAACACTTAAAAGAATTGTCAAGCACACAACACTCAACTCAACTCAAATCATTCAACAACATTAAGTAAGTACACTATAAGTTTAGTATATACGTATATAGATACGACTCTGACTGGCCTGATTGACTCAACACAAACAAAACTGAACCGAACCGAACCCAACCCAGCCAAATCGAGCCAAGCTGAGCAAACCAATCATTAGGCCGATCCGACCGACTCAGATCCGACTTGACTTGGCCCGCTTTTTGCTTTTTATAGCAAAAACTCGATTGATAGATAGTTTATTGTGATGACTCATAATGCTTGTCTGTCATTAGCAGATACAAAGATATTTTACAATAACGCATAGTGTTCATTGTAGTTTTTAGACTTGAAGTCTTCGTTTTTGATCTTGTAAACTACAACAGAATTGTATCCTTCATTTCTTTCTTTCCTTTTGTGTATCTCTCATTCATTTTCTTTCCTTTTAAGTACAACAACGAATGAATGAATGAATGAAGCAATTAACTTACATATTGACAATTTTACTTATTAGATACATCATATTCATTCCATTATCTAGCCCCCCCTCGTTACCATCATCAGTCACCTCCAGCAGTTTAGTTTAGCTTTACTTGACTGACGTAAAAAAATAATAGTCTTGCTTAGAAACCATCATCATTATCATTATCATCATCATCTTCATCACCATCACCATCATTTTACGTAAAAATTTCAACTCTTTTTGCCTGTTGGTCTGACTGACCTGGTTTCTTAAAAATACATATGCACAATACATACATACATACATATTTTTATAATACTTATGTATGTAAGTATGTACTTATATTTGCCTATCTCTACCAACCGAACGACGGAACAAGAAACAAATGAAATAAAATAAAAATATTCTTGTTTGTGGTGTTTATTGGTCTTTTTTTCTTCTATATAGTCAGTCAGTCTCGACTAATCTAGTCTGTATTCGTACATATCTTTATACTAAATATGATATTCTTTACTTGTTCAATTCATGCATGATGCATACTCGCAGTACATAACTAAATACATACACTACTGGGCAAAGAAATAGATGTGAAGCACACAAATTTAAAGTACACATTTATTAATTGGCAAAGGTAAGTGAAACAAAAAAAAACAAAGAATTCCATATAAGATTCACAAAAAAAAACAAAAAAAAAACCAGTCAAGCATGATGGTGACAATGTTAATAGTGTGAAGCTTGTTGAAGTGAAACTTCTTCAGCGAAGGGAAGTAAATTTAAAAAATATGAAAATCAAATGTGACGAAAATCAAAATTTATCAAGCTATTTAGGCAAATACAGTTGAAATGTCTCCGCGGCTTAGTTGTTAGAGAGTAGGACTTGCAAACCGAGGACATGAGGTTCGATTCCTGCACTGGGAATGTTTTTTATTTTTAATTTTTGAAGTGAAACTTTTTTAGCGAAGTAAGGAGTAAATCCATAAAATATGGAGCGTATTTAGGCAAATACAATATGGAAGTGAAACTTAAAAATTTTAATTTTCTTCATATTTCATTTTCTAATTTTTGGATTTACCCCCCTTCGCTAAAGAAGTTTCACTTCCATATTGTGCTTATGAAGGTAAGGCACACTACTTAAATTTTTTTTTTCTGTGGCAAGGAATAGAAGTTGGTGGGTGCAAGGTTACCAATTTAAATTCCTGACCTCAAGAACATTTCGATTGAACTAAGTAATTTTAAAACAATTAACTAGCCTAAAAGAATCGAAACAATCCTTAGGAATATTGGCAGAAGCAAACCCCCTTAGACAAGTCTTAATCTAAATCATAAGACTATAAAGAAATTTGTACATGAATGAAATCCAAATGCACATATATTTTTGTCCAGTAGTGTATATGCCATATATAGATTGTAAATAGTAAAAGTCAGAAGTACAAATGTATCTGCAGCAATATGTAAGTATACATACATATAATGTTTATACGCTCGAGGTATTCGCTTATTTGCGGTGGCAAAACCAAACAACTACAACAACAAAGACCAGAACGCCATAAAGGCTATCAAAACTTGATGCAATACATACGAGTCCACATTCACATTCACATCCATCTATCTATCCATCATATACTCATTCACATTTATACTCACTCGTATGTAAGAATGTGCGAATATATGCATAACTAGGTTTGTTTATAAAATATCCAGATTATTGCTTTTACTGACTGATATGATAGTTTTTCGATTTCTGTTCCTCACTAAATTTCTGCAGATGCACACCTTAGTTTGGCCATGGCCTTCGTCTGAAAAAAATTCATTGCTTTTGTAATAGAGCTGAGAATTTTCGTGGAAACTTATGTATTGTATCTCTTAAATACATTAAAATTTCACTAATTCGGCTATATTTAATTCCTGATCCTTCTGCAATTCGAACGAAAGTTAAAAAATCCCTTGTAATCCGGACCGAACACGATTTTATTAATCCAGATCGCATGTTGTATAATGCAATGATCGGATAATCCAATAAAATGAAGCACGCTTAGGTTTGTATATATCTTTTAGTAGGAGCGAAACTGTGCAGCGACTTAAGTATCTGCCCTGGAAAATTTTTTGACAGATTCTCTGAAGAAATAAATGGTCTGAAGAATAATATTCCCGACCCAAATAGTCTATAATGCAGATAATGAAACTACTTCCTGATTATTAGTGTTTGAAGAAGGAAAACCTACTCCAATCCCAAAGCTTTTAAGATCTGTGCCAACCTTCCAGTTGAATACTACTCGACAAAATATCTGTAATCCTTTTCATAAAGTGGTTTCCAGAATCGTTTGTTAAACAAGTAAGGCAAATTCAAGCAAAAACTAATAAGCGTTTTTTCCTCCTAACTCCACCCCATTTACCGAACCCATGGATCTAAATGAAATACGTTTTTTTTTTCTTTTTTTGGCGAAGGGGAGTAAATCCGAAAAAATATGTAAATGAAATGTGACGAAAATCAATTGTATGGAAACTATACGATCCAGTAACCGATGAAATTTGTTCGGTTGGACCACTAGGAAGGGTACCTCCCATACAAAATTCAGGTTTGTATTCGAAAAACTTTTTTATTTTTCAGACTATTGAACTAAAATTCAGACACTATAAGTTTTTGATATAAACGCTATACACCTGTTGGAATCAGCCAAATCGGCCAACTGCGAGGGTTCCTCTCATACAAACCCACCATTAAAATTCAGGTTCTTATTCGAAAAACTATTTTGTTTTTTTTGGCTGTTGAACGGAAATTTAAACGCTATGAGTTTTTAATATAGGCGCGGTACATTTGTTGGCTGGTACGGAACCATCCGTGTACGCGGCTGACTCGCACTTGGCCGATTTTTTCTTGTTTCTAAAGAGATCATTCATTCATTTTAGTCTCTCTCAATATCAAAAGGTCAATAAGAAAATGATTATGATGATGATGACGATGATGATGCATTGAAATTCGGTCTGATAATTTTACCATATTTTTTCAGTCAAAGAGTGTTGTGGTAAATAAAAACACAAAAAAAAATGGTGAGAAGATAGATAGATTGGTAGATTTGAAAAGGTCAATAAGAAAATGATGATTCATTGATTGATATTTGGTTTGATCCGATAAATAACTGTAGTTGACTGTTACATTCAATTCAATTTGGTAATGTAATAAATTTATCTTTATTCAATTGTAAAATACGAGAATGTGACAAATGAACTAATAGAGAATGGAATAAGAAATTTTGCTGTTGTTGGAAAGCATAAGTCAATTAAAAATTAACAAAAATTATGAAAGAATTATAAATGTCAAATGTCGATGACATTCCCACATAAACCACACACACACACACACACACACACACACACACACACACATATATATATATAAATGTACATATAAAAAAACATATAGTACACATGTAATACGAGTGAATATATTCATAAAAATTTATATGCAGCCATATGCATTTTTGTATTTATGTGACAGTTCAGCGCGATCGCCACACCACAATTCTGAGTATTTATTTGTTTATTATTATTCATCGTCATCATCATCATCATCATCATCAACATCACCATCATCAGTCTTCCATTTCAACTTAAAAATAATTATCTACCAACAAAAAAGAAAATAAATAAATAAATAATAAATTTGAATAATATTTGCAACAAACAAAAAAGAACAGAACAGAAATTAACATCATTTGAGTGCGTGGAGGAGTGAGTGAGTGAGTGAGTGAGTGGTTTCCTGTTAAAATTTTTATGAAACTGAGAAATTGTAGATCGAACAAAAAACATGACAGATTATGTATATGTAAGTATATGGTAGCTATATCAACAATTGTGTCCATATCATGTTAAACTGTCGTGAAATGTGAAATGTAAAATTAGTTTCAGTTTTCGGGTTTCAATTTGTGGGTTGGGCATGCTATGGAAATTATTAGTTTCAATCAATCAGCAAAAATAAAAAATGGGCCAAGTGCGAGTCAGACTCGTACACGGAGGGTTCCGTACCAGATTGGGGTTTGTATGGGAGGTAATCCTCCTAGTGGCCCGATTTGAATGATTCCAACAAATGTACCGTGCCTATGTCAGAAACTTATAGTGTCTAAATTTCAGTTCAATAGTCTAAAAAACAAAAAAGTTTTTCGTATAAGAACCTGAATTTTAATGATGGGTTTGTATGGGAGGTATCCTCTCTAGTGGTCTTACAAGCTGAAATTTCGACAATATAAGCTTCTGATGTATAACTACCAACCATCCAAATTTCAAGATCGTGGGATTACTGGATCGTATAGCTGCCATACAAACCAAAATGTTTCTTGTATGGGGACCCCTTTAAGTTGTAGAAAATATTTTAGTTTTAGTAATTGACGCTGATGCCCGGATAGAACTACACATTCTGTGAACTCTCTAGTTATTACGGTTCATGAGCTATGACCCGAGGACGGACGGACAACGAAGTCTTTGCAATAGGGTTCCTATTGGTAGCCTTTGGGTCCGGAACTCTAATTTGGGGACATATTTAGATTTCCTATATATTAACTACACAGACTAAGGTAATAAATAAATAAATGTATGTTTGTTTGTTTGTATCTAGTTTCAGCTGGTTAGTCAGAAATTAAGTGAATTGTTTAAACAGAAATTGTCGTAACAATGCCATGTTGATGAGAGGATAGACATGAGGTATGTGGTATGAGCGATCGATCGATTGACCGACAAACAAAAACTGTACTGACCATTTATGGACAAATTTTAATCGTAAAATTCTCTTTTCTTTTTTTCTTTTTTTTTTATAAGAAATATTTCTATAACTTATAGTTATTTTTATTATTGTTGTAGATATAGAATTTTTATGCGTTAAAGAATTTTATATTTCAATTTGTTATGGTTGGTTATTTCTCTTTTCTTGTGATAAGATAAAATTCCTCAAGAGATATGTTCATATGTCAAAATTATCGTAGATACTATATGTAAGAATTACTGGGCTGGGCTGGGCCGAGGCTGGGTATGTGTATGTTGTTGCTACTTGTATGGAATTTATGAAAGACCCTAAAAAACTTAATACCCAAAAATATTATGTTCTTATTTTGTTTTCTCTATATCTCTGTCTCTGTGTTCCTGCCGTTTATCTTCTCCCTTACAAGAAATAAAAAGTGACATAATTTAACTGAGATATCAATTAACTTATCAACTATGAAAACTACAAACATCATAAAGCAGGCAACAACTCAAATCAACACTCAACGATTAGTAAGTAAAAATCAGCTAATAATCGAATCAGTTGGTCGATTGGGCGTTCTAAAAACCCTGAAATCTTAAATGATTTTTATAAACAGTTTAAATATTGTAGAAGAAAAGACAAGAGAAAGAGATGACATACTTTCTCTTTTCCACCAACGAAAAACGAGTTGAAGACAGCGGAGAGACTATGAAAATAAAAATAAAATATAAGCATCATCAATCATATTTTTCATGGTGATGGGGTGATTTTGCATATTTATAATCGTCCAGTAAAAAAAAAATATAAAATATCAAAACTGGTGACTAACCACAGACAGAGACAGACTATGGTGGATTTCCTATAATGATCGGTCGTATGTCACAAACATTAGACTAAAACTAAAGTGATGATATTCTCTCTGAGTAAGAGATGTTATGATGATGAAGGGTATATTAAATTATTACCACTTCCAATCCAAAAACGTGCTATAATAAATAACAGGAAACACACATAGACCCAAAGATAAACAATCTTATAAACCCAACCGCCCCGTCGCGTCCGAACAAATCTAATCACACTCACACGTTCGTTCCTCAACCGACATCATAACCGACGAAATTAATTTTTTAAAATGTATTTGTTCTTTGGTTGATTTGCTGTTGTGGCACAGCCTTAGTTCTTTTCTTTAGTCTCTTTAGCTTTGACAAGGCCTTCTGATTACTTAATTACTGAAAATTGAAAACCAAAAAAACCAACAAAAACTATGCCAAAAAAAAAAAATTAAAATTGAAATTGAAATTCATCAAACATTAAGCGATTTTTATACCCTTCACGCGGTGAATAGTTTTTAACACACAGAAGAAGACATTGGAGACTCCATAAATTATATATGTACATACATATATTGCTGATCAGCTCGACGAAAAAGTGTTGATTTACCCAAGTCTGTCTGTCTGTCCCTCAGCTTTTCAGCTTCACAATACAAATTCATGTTCCCATTAGGAAAACTTTATTATTTTTTGTATTATCGAACTGAAATTTGAATACTATAAGTGTTTGATCCATATTCATCACTCATGGAAATTACAAGACCCTAGGATTACTGGATCGTATAGCTCCCATAAAAACCGCAATTTCAAATTCATGTTCTCATTAAACAAACGTTTTTATTTTTTATATTATCGAATTAAAATTTGGATTCCATAAATGTTTGATCCATATTCATTAATCATGTAAATTACAAGACCCTAGGATTACTGGATCGTATAGCTCCCATACAAATATTTCGGTTTCAAAGTTGAAAAGCAGGAATGTAATATTTTCGTATGCTCAAAAACGTGAAGCGTGAAGCGTGAAGAGTATTTCAGCTTCGGCATAGCCGAAGATAACCTTCTTGTTTTTTCTGTTTTGGTTTTTTTCAATCAAAATTTTCATGTTGTATTACGTAAACATCACACAACAAACAAATGTTGATGATATGAAAGCAAAAACAAACTACAAATTTATAGAAAGATAACTCGTAGGCAGAATCAGATAAGATCGGAAAAAATTATATTCAATTAAATGATTAAAAAAATAATAAATACTTAATAATAATATCGCTTCACTTGTTGCCATTTATTTCATCATCCTCTCAACTTGTACTTCACTGCATTTACCTTCTTTAACAATCGAAGAATATAGACGTAATGTTATCGTTATCGTTATCATTGTCCTTCCCCAAATCAGCTACTATTAGAGCATTGCATGGTATCGAATTGATCGATCCCACATCTCGTGAAAATAGTTTTTCTTTTATATTGAATTAACGATTTCCTTTCTTCACTATTCCTCTGGAGAGGGGCCTTGCTTGATGTTCTGCTAATGCACCCAATTTAATTTTTAGGGGAATGAATGATTTCACTTTATTGTATTGAAAAACAATCAAAATTGCCATTGTTGGCTTGGCTTCATCATCATCACCATCATCATCATCATCATCATCATGAAAAAAAGAGACAACAACGAGCTGAGCTTAGGTTTGCCAGTCAACATGCCTTGCCTTGCCATGCCTTGCCATTGACATCACTTCCTTTCCTGACTGGACTCACCTTGTTGTCCCTCCTTCGTTCCCTACATTCTTTATTCACTTCCCTTCTTAATAGTACAACAACAACAACAAAACAATGCAACTCTCTTTATTTCTGTGTGTGCAAACATGTTTGTTTATTTCTACATAGAAAAAATGCATCATTGTCCATTCATTGCCTTTTTCCAACTTTATTTATTTGGCAATTGTATATTTACTTTGCTTTTCTTTTTGTTTACATATTTATTTATGTGTTTATTTTATACATATTTGTTTTGTGTTGGTGATACACAATAGATGATGTGATGTGGGAGGGAGGGAGTGAGGCAACTGTTTGTTTTTGGACATCACTTGAAATAAAACGACACAAAAACAAAAAAACAAAAAATACATAAAATAACGGAAAAGCTTGTTGTTCATTCATTTTTTTTTTTTTTTTCGTTTTGTACGAGGGCAGTTACATAGATAAGTCAATGCTTAATGCAACACAACAACAACACAACCTCGTGAATTGCGACGTTTCATTAATTTCAATTCCATCATCATGAATAATATTAGACGGACGATCGGAATGAAGAAAAGTGCGTGAGGTGGCTTGAGGTGTAGGCATCTCAACAGAATAATAAGACATCCGCGCGATGATTATTCCAGTTGCTAACACTCGACCATAAGTGCAAACGTGTGGCCACTTCAGAGGAGTGTTTGTTTGTTTTTGGATCATTTCGTAACCGTGAATGAAACATGGATCCATACAAACCCACCAGAGACCAAGGAATAGTCAAAACAGTAGACTTCTCTGAGTAAACGTGCACCAAACAAGTCCAAGGTTGGTCTATTGACCAACAAGGTCATGACGACATTTTGTTGGGATGCACGCGGTGTCATTAACATTGATTAACATTCAACATTGATTTGAAGCAAAAACGTACGCATTTGACAAAGAAAAATGTGATTTTCATTGAAAAAATATCCATAAATTGGACTACTAATGGCTACCCCATTCAGCATATTCTTCAAATCAAGCCACTTGCGATTAATTCCTGTTTCGAAACATGAAGAAATAATAACACGATGGTGGAAAAAAGAGTCATGTCATTGAAACCTTGAGAGGGATAAATGAATTGAAAAAAAAAAAAAACCAGTTGACTACGTTAAGAAATCTAAAAAATTAGGTGAAGTGCTAGTCAGACTCGTACGCGGCGAGTTCCGTATCAGATTGGGGTTTGTATGAGAGGTATTCCTCCTAGTGGTCCGATTTGACTGATTCCAACAAATGTACAGTATTTATATCAGAAAGTTATAGTGTCTACATTTCAGTTCAATAGTCCAGAAAACAAAAAAGTTTTTCGAATAAGAACCTAAATTTAAATGCTGGGTTTGTATGGGAGGCCGATACTTGGCCGATTTGCCTGATTCCAACAGAGATGGTACAGCGCCTATATCAAAAACTTATAGTGTATAAATTTCAGCTCGATAGGTCAAAAAACAAAAAAGATTTTCTAATAAGAACTTGAATTTTAATGAGGGTTTGTATGGGAGGTAACCTCCCTAGTGGTCCGAACAAACAGAAATTTCGACAATATAGGTTTCTGATGTATAGCTACCAACCATCCAAATTTCAAGATCGTGGGATTACTGGATCGTATAGCTGCCATACAAACCAAAATGTTTCTTGTATGGGGACACCTTTAAGTTTTAGAAAATATTTTAGTTTTAGTAATTGATGCTGATGCCCGGATAGAACTACACATTCTGTGAAAATTTCAACTCTTCAGCTATTGCGGTTTATGAGATATGACCAGAGGACGGACGGACGGATGGACAGACAATGAAGTCTCTGCAATAGGGTTCCTTTTGGTACCCTTTGGGTCCGGAACTCTAAAAATGAGCTCAATTTTGGCATAGTAATTAGAGACAGTCCTACCAACTTACAGAAAAAGAAACCTTTTCTTCACCGAAAAACCAATCTTTCATTTAGAAAATCACTCACTTATCAAACTACCCTCGCTCGTATTGCATGCATTTCCTTTTATTTTCTGTTTTTTTTTTTTCTATTTTCTATTTTGTGTTTTTATATTTTGGGCAATGCACGCATGCGTGTTTTTGTTGTTGGCTGTTGGCTGTTGATTGCTGGTTGCCACAAAAACACAAAATGAAGAGTGAATGTTGTTGTGTAGCAGCAACAGCAACAACAGTGGAACCAGCAACAGCAGCATTTTGTTGTTATTGCAGTCCATGGATGGAGGAGTAACGTAAGTTTTTTTTTTTTTTTTGTTGTGTATTTGATAAAATAAATTGAACTTTCACTTTTTTTATGTTGCATTCATTTACTTGTTTTGTTGTTATTGCTGTTGTTATTTTTTAGATTTTAGTTTTTAGTTTTAAGTGTTTTTATTGTTTTTGTTTTTTTTTTTGTTTGTTTGTTTGTTTTGTTGTTGTTTATGCATTGCATTTTCTTTTATTGTTGAAACAACACAAACAACATTCATATTTGTTGTTTCTTCTTTCTTCTTTTATGTCAATTTAATTTTTCTGTTTATATTATTAAAATAAAACTTACACCTTCGTATGGTGAGTGAGTGAGAGAATGGTAAGGTGAGATTGGGTGAGATAAGGTGATGGATGGTGAGCTTAGGTGATGGGTGGTGATAAGTTGTTAGGAGTCTTAGGTGATGTTGGTGATGGTGGAATAAAGGTAATGTGAATGCATTCTAAGCCAAAGCATTCATATCTTCAAAAATTATGCATAACAAAAGAAATATTCATATTCCAACCAGAATTTCAATCAAAGACAAACTTCATTTACAATTGCAGAAAAAGAACAAATATAAAAAAACTATTCTTCATCAAATTCTCAACTTCCAAACGATTCCTTATTCACATATCATCCTTTACCCACGTCATCAGAGCCCTGCTACTCTCCCATATAGATGATTATGCACACCACATCCAACTTGTAATTCATGCAACTCGAACGCCAATCAACCAAATGTATTCTTGCGAATGCCGGGCTGCCCGATCGTTATACCAGGCAGAGTATTCCTAAGTTGTGTTGATCCATGATATATAAAATATTGTCAACTATCCGAGATGCATTAATTTCTTAAGGTCACACAACATCCACGAACCTTTCATCATTAAAATAAAGTTTTACTTAATCCTCCATGAGCGTAGAGCCCCTTTACTCTTCTTTGAATCAATTCCACTTCACTAAATCATCAATTTCAAGCTTAGTTTTCTGTCAATTTTGCTAGCGGCCCTAAAGATTCGAATTGCCTGTTTACTGACGGCTCCAAAACGGATAAAAGCAGATCGTTTGCGATGGTGAATACACGGGGTGCCTTTATATTCCCTTCCCTCACTACTACTCAGTGTTTGCAGACGAAGCTGTTGCGTCGACAGTAAACAGTTCAACAGTTCAAAATTAAATCTTTAATTAAACTTCTTTGCGACCTCTTCCACCTTTTTAACCTCTCTTTAAATACCAGAATAAAATACAACTTATTTGTACATATTCTCAATCATACGGGAATAGAAGGCAATGAACACGCAATGATGCACTAGCAAACGAAGCACTTTATGGCTCCTTATTTGGCAGTCATCTGAGATGAATAGTGTGACATTTGAAATCATTTAACGGGCATTCTAAGAGATATGGAAATCACCCAACTAGACATTTCTGTATTTAGAACTCTCTTCTTAGACGAATGTCTAAGCGGAATGGAACTAACTGGCTACACAGACGTTTTGAAAAACAATTTATGCATAGGATTTGCTACGACGTGATTACTACTCAGTTTTCACTGCACTGACATTCGGAATCGTTGTTCAATGGTTCAATCAGTACAGTACGGTCATCTTGTATCCAGTAAACTGCCACAAACCATTATGGCCGATGTCTATCCGCTTCCGAATCTGACATACTCATCAATTGACGCATGATCAGACTATACTACATGAATTGAACTCCTGCACAACGCTGTTCACTCTCCATCGACAATGGTACATGGTCCAAACTTGAACTAGAGCATACTCTTCCAAGCATCCTACAGTTGACCCACATTAATATGAATAATTTATACATAACTTAGCTGTATAAATAGTGAAATATAAATTGACTAATATTAACCAAAGAGTCAGTCGTATGCCTTAGTAGACAGTACTAGCTAAATATTAAGGTGTGGATTGCCAATTGCGGATATGACATATTGCAAAGGAAATTCCAAAAATCAAATTAAAGAAGAATACAAGACATAAATAAGAAGAAGACGATGATCAAACAATCAACAAGAAACCAACAACAATTCTTTCTTTCAATGAGAAAAGAAGACGAAAACAACATAATAAATGATGTTAATGTGTTCAAAAAGAACTAAAACGATGTTGCCGATGATGAAGAAGAAGAAAACTACTTACATACATGATTATAATAAAAAAAAAAAACTAGAAAGAAGGTTATCTTCGACTATGCCGAAGATGAAATACTCTGCACGGGGTTTGTATGGGAGGTACCCTCCTTAGTGGTCCGATTCGGCTGGTTCCAACAAATGTCCAGCGCCTGTCTTGGAAACTGACAGTGTCTAAATTTCAGTTCAATAGGACAAAAAACAGAAAAGTTTTTCTAATAAGAACATGAATTCAAATGGGTGGTTTGTATGGGAGGTACCCCTCCTAGTGGTCTGATTCGGGTGGTTCCGACAAATGTCCTGCGCCTGTCTTGGAAACTGATAGTGTCTAAGTTTCAGTTCAATAGGACAAAAAACAGAAAAGTTTTTCTAATAAGAACATGAATTCAAATGGGTGGTTTGTATGGGAGGTACCCCTCCTAGTGGTCTGATTCGGGTGGTTCCGACAAATGTCCTGCGCCTGTCTTGGAAACTGACAGTGTCTAAATTTCAGTTCAATAGGACAAAAAACAGAAAAGTTTTTCTAATAAGAAAATGAATTCAAATGGGTGGTTTGTATGGGAGGTACCCCTCCTAGTGGTCTGATTCGGGTGGTTCCGACAAATGTCCTGCGCCTGTCTTGGAAACTGATAGTGTCTAAATTTCAGTTCAATAGGACAAAAAACAGAAAAGTTTTTCTAACAAGAACATGAATTCAAATGGGTGGTTTGTATGGAAGGTACCACCAGTAGTGGTCCGATACGAGTGGTTCCGACATATGTACTGCTTATGGTAAAAACAAAGGTTCGTTCAAAATTTCAGCTCTCTAGCTCAAAACCTGAGGTACTAGTTTGCATAGAAGGACAGACGGACATGGCTTAATCAATTCGTTTAATCGAGCTGATGAAGAATATATGTATATACTTTATGTGGTTTTTTTTTTGTCGCCTACTGCGTGTTACAAACTTCATGACAAACTTATAATACTATTCACTCCCGTGAAGAGTATGAAAAAAAATTCCATAATTCATCTTCATCTCGAATAAAATACAATATTATCATCATCATGCACATACAACTTTTATACACCACACACATATGTATGTATGTATGTATGTAGTGAGGTACATATATACCAATGTACATACATATTTATATGAATATATATGCAAACATATAATAATCAAATACTTTGTAGAGGGCGGGGGAACACACAAACAATTTGTTTCAACGTTTTAAAGGCGCGAGCGCATACGCAAAAGTGTTTTGTTGCTTCTGCTGTTGCTGCTGGTTGAGTGAGGTCTGCTCCGCTAGCCAAAAAAAAAAAAAAAATAAAATAAATAAATATATACAGTCGAATCGCGATAATTCGTACCTCGATAAATCGAAAACCTCTATAATTCGTAACAAACTGCTGGTCCCTTGAAAAAACTTCGATAATTCGTAAAATTTTCATACGTTTTGGTCCCCTCGTTAATTCGTATTTTTATTTGAAATACAATGAACATAAAACCTCTTATAATTCGTAATTCATTTCTAAAACCTCTTATAATTCGTAATGAAAAAGTAAAAAAAACAAACAAATAGGGATTCAGTTTACCGTTTTGTCGCCTTCATGTCGGCTAACTGACTTTGTTTGTTTTGTTTGTTTTTTCTTAGTGCTTCTTTCATTCAAAACAATAAGCTGTAATGTCAAGATGCCAAACAAACGCACGCATAAAACCTTTAACAATTTCTCAAAAACAACAAATTATTGCAGCAATTGACAATGGAGCAAAAAAAAGGAGGTGGCGAAACAATTCGAAATCGCACCATCAACACTCACATCAATTCTACAAAAAAAGGAATTTATTATGGGAGCATCTTCGTAAAGCGTCAGAAGCAATCTGAATATCCTGGTTTAGAAAAGTGTCTACTTTTGTGGCTAACACAATGCCGGCAAAGCAACGTTCCTATTGGCGGCCAGTTATTGACTGAAAAGGCTTTGTGTTTTGCTAATGCAATGAAGATCAATAACTTTAAAGCGAGCAATAGTTGGCTTGAACGGTTCAAAAATCGACACAACATCACATTTAAAAAATTGTGCGGTGAAAGTTCTACTATTGATGAAGGAGTTTGTGTAGGGTGGAAAGAAAAGTTGAGGGATTTGATTAAAGATTACGATGCTAAAGACATCTTTAATGCAGATGAAACTGGCTTGTTTTATAAATGCTTGCCAGATCGAACCTATTGCTTCAGAAATGAAAAATGTCATGGTGGTAAGCATAGTAAAGAACGAGTTACCTTATTATTTGTTGTAAACATGGATGGCACCGAAAAACTGGAACCACTATTAATTGGAAAGCCTGCAAAACCAAGGTGCTTCAAAAACATTCGCAGCTTTCCAATGCTTTACCGACATAATAAAAAGGCGTGGATGACAATGGATCTTTTTAACGAATGGCTTCAGATGTTGAATGACACCATGAAAAGTGCAAATCAAAAGATATTGATATTCATTGACAATTGTACGGCGCATAATAGGTCCCCTGATCTAAGCCACATAGAAATAAAGTTTTTACCAGCAAACACCACTTCCAAACTGCAGCCTCTGGACCAGGGTATTATAAAAACTTTTAAATCATTATACCGCAAGGAAATGGTTATTAATATGGTTAATAGCATTGATGACAAAAAAGAGTTTAAATGTAATTTTTGATGATTACGTGAATGTTAATAATGACGTGGCTGTATCCGGTATGTTGACAGACAACGATATTTTGGAAGAAGTTACTGTTATTAATAATGAAAGTGATGACGATGATAGCGCCGATGAAGAAATTCTTATAACGAATAAACAAGCTAAATCGACCATTCAACAAATTCGATATTATATTTCAAATCATGATGTCCAAAAAAATGTTTTTGATTGCTTAATAAAGTTGGAAAATTCAATTGAAGAGATAGGTGAAAAGAACCTCAAGCAATCAAATATTACAAACTTTTTTAAACCTTAGTCTTTCTCTTTGTAATTATTTTATGTTTCTGTTTTTATTTTTCTATTATTGTAAATTAATACAATAGTATGTAAGATGTAAATACATATGTAAATGGAGTTATTATGTTCTAATAAAGTTAAAAAATAGAAATGTAAAAGCCCCGTTAATTCGCATTTTTCTCTTTTTAATCTCGATAAATCGAAACCTCGATAATTCGAAAACCTCGATAATTCGTAGAAAATGCTGGTCCCTTGCAATTACGAATTATCGCGATTCGACTGTAATACATAAATACTCGTCGTAAATATGTATATACATACATACACAAACTTATACATATATGTATGTACATATAAGAAAGTATAGAAAAGCCACAACCAACAACAGGAAGAAAGAAACCTGTTTTTCGCTTAGAGGCAACAACAAAACAATATCAGCAACAGAGACTGCGCGTCGCAGTAACTGCAATAACAATAACAACAAGTACAACAACAACAACAACAATTATCTAAGCCGTGACAAAGCAGCAGCAGCAGCAGCAGCAACTAAAGTGAAGTAAAGTAAAGTAATATTGACTTAACTGACGACGACTGACAGAAAGAGCTCGCGAGCAGCAATGGGACCAACCAAACGATCGAGAAAGAAGGGCACGGCACGGAGGCATTGGCAAAACGAAGAAAAGCATAAAGCAAAAAATTAATACATGTGTACAAAATTGAAATTGGAAAAAAGAAATAGAGTCAAGAAAGAAATATGAACATACATATTGAATGAAGTATATTGAAGAAGTTTTTAATACTATGACACAATTAACGCTATTTAAATACACGTACACACACATTTGTACAGAAACACCATCATCATAATCATCTATGTATCTAGATACATACTCTGTATGTTTGTTGTATATGATTTTTAGTAAAATGCATTACATTTATACTTATATCTACGTGCATTTCTCGTTTCTTCCTCCTCCTTCATAATCCATAATTCAAAGGCTAATAGTGATGATGATGATGATGATGATGATGACTAACCAACTAACAAACACAATACATTGAAACAACAATGTTTGTGTTGGCAGGCATTCGAAATATTACGGGACAACGACGACAATTTTTTTTTTTGTTTTGTTTTTATCTGTTCGACGAGTATTATTTTTGCTTATATTTTATGTATGTATGTATTTTCACTTTGCAGCAATTGCATTTTATTATTGCCATACATATGACATATGTATGTATGTATGTATGCAAGTATGTATTGTGTTTCATTTTATGCTTTTTTTTTTTTTTTTGTCAATTGTCTTGTCTTGCCTTTGCTGGTTCGTTTGGTTTCGTTGTCGTTGTTGTTTTGCAATTGTCACAAAACACTACTAAATCAAAAACAACAATTGCTACGAACTCATATCTACTATTCTATGAATGAAATCATCGATCAATGATGATTGAATCCAGCGAGCCAAACAATCATTCATTTGGTTTGGTTTGGTTTGATTTTGTAACAGTAAACAGTAAATCACTTTAACTTACCTTGATAATTAATTCAATCTCTGGCACATCAAATTTATTGGTACCATTGGTATTATTGTCCTGTTGCTCGGAGTCAGACATTTTTTTGTTTTCTTATTTGCTTACTTCTTCTTTTGTATGTATGATCTTCACTTATTGTCACCGTCACCCTTAAAACAGTGAACAGTTGATGTTATGCCGAATCAGATTCTAATTGTTGAGGGCTATAGGCTATGTTAGGCTATAGTTTCGTTGCCGCGTGACGACGACAACGTTATTATATATATATATATATATATATTGTATTGAATGTGTGTGTGTGTGTTATGTGTTTTCACCAATTATCGTCTTAACCACTTAGCAGTCAGTCTCTTTCTCTGTGTATATGTGCTTTATTTACAAAAGAAAAAAAATTGTGTATTTTGTATATTTATTCACGCACAAAGAGGAAGGAGCCGGTTTTTTTTTATTCTGGCTGTTTGTCTTCTGGTTCCATAGAATTGCGAATGTATGTGTAGGTGTATGTATGTATTTACACTAACTGTTTTTTAACTATTATCGTATCGTTGACTTCCGCTCCACGAAGATATTGTAATTGTTTAATCGAAATTAGTTCTCGGTTGATAATTAAAAATATCAAATATCAATGCCACAATTTTTCAACTTTCGTATTAAAATTTGCAAGCGAAAACGACCGAACAGCGTGCGTACGTTGTTGTGCTTTGTTTAATTGTAAAAATTTGGACGACTGATTTCGCTGGAAAACTAGCGAGTACACTTGAAAAAGTAGCGTGTTGCCAACGTAACTTGTTTTTTTGTGCGATTGGTCAACGGGGCGATACACTTGAAAACATGCAAACGAAAACATGTAACAAGCAATGTTGAAAGGTTCTCGAAATTTGCAACCATTCACCCAATTGCGAAAAGAAAAATGTCGGCGTTCGTTTGCTGAACACTGGAGTTCGTTCATTCAGCAAAGTGTGTGTCTTGAGATGTCTCGTCAATGAATTAAATTTGCCGGTTGAAAAGTATTTTTTGATCGCTGTGTATAAATTAAAAAAAAATACTTTAAAGAGCGAAAGAAGTAAAAAGTTGCGATGGAATTTAATAATTTGTTACAAGAGGCAGAGCAGCTGTCAAATGAAGTCGAGGAACGTTATGATTATCCACAGGTTGATCGTACGATCGGGCAAGTATTGCAGGCAACGCAAGAGCTTCACGCGCGCGTTACTCAAACTGGCACAAAAGATATGCAAGCGTAAGTACTTGATCAAATGATAATAGCATAGAATTATTGCATTTACAAATTGTTGGCAAAATGTTTTTGCTTGCAGGCATTTGCTGCTAAGTTCGAGAGGCATTGACTTGCCCAAGCTAACACAAAAGTTAGACTCTTTGAATGCGCGCAAAACATTTGAACCTTTGGATACGATTGGAAACACAGACATACAAAGTTTTATTAAAAACGAAAAAGAAAACGCCATTCTGACAGTTATAGACGAAGTCAATAAAAATGTAAGTAGCCATAAGAAATGTTTCGGTTAAATATAACTGACATAACTATTTTTTGTAGTTGTATGACACTGCAAAGAAGTTTAAGTGGAACAATTTCACATCCGAATGGAATAAAGAGAAATCGGTTCTCTTAAGTGCATTAGTTGGTCCTAGCCAAGAATTTATTGATATTCAACGGGTGTCAGAGCAAACTGTGCTCAATGAGAGCAGTACACGACGCACCCAACTCAATCGTATTGAGACGAGCTATGCCCAAGCAGTTGTCGAATACAATGAAACTTTTTTCAAGGGTGGATATCGTCCAAATCTCGTTCAGAAATTTGCACGTGTTGCTGAAAGTTTTAATGACGATAAGGTTAACGATATGTGGTCAATCCTAGTGCATATGGTCTCGGTTCCGTCAACTAGTCGGAATATTGATCCAATTGAGAAGCGTCAGGAATCCGTGCAGTTTATTACTCTTGCAAAATCCTATCTCGAAAGTCGCTACAAGGTATATATGTCGTCAATAGTCAGCGTTAACTTGGATATAGCAGAGCGTGGCGGTATACCGGATGCTTACAGCTTGGTTAAAGGCTTCGTTTCGGTGAATTACAATGCGAATAACATGATTGGCCTCATTGATATTATGGACGGCAGCCCACTATGGCCACATGTCTATTATTCATTGCGTTGCGGAGAAATAAAGACTGCATTGGAATTCCTTACCGCGTTTGGTCACCATCATAGTGATTTCGTTGCAGCGATTCAAGAGAAAATGAGAAATCCCACACAAGAAATCAATTCTAAGCTTGAGGGTCAGTTAAAGCTACTTTATTCGAATAAAATAAAGAATACCACAGATCCTTTCAAGAAAGCATCATTCTGCATAATTATTGGCTGTGACGTACACGAATCCCATTCCGAAGTGGCCAAAACCATTGATGACTTTCTATGGATACAATTATCTATATTGCGGACGAAAGAGGGATATGATAATACCGAAAAGCTCACTTACGCTGGACTCCAGTCACTTATTCTAGAGCAATATGGCGAGAGTTATTTCCATGCCTCCGAACAGCCACACATCTACTTCCAGGTGCTCGCGCTAACTGGACAGTTTGAGGCGGCAATTGAATTCTTGGCACGAAATGAAACCAATCGTCCACATGCTGTGCATATGGCACTGGCATTAAATGAATTGTATTTATTAGGCACTCCTCGTGATGTACAATCGCCATTGTGTAAGTTCATTACGTTTATCTGGTAATTTTTTGGTTTTTTGTAATGCAATTCTCTCTCTCTCTCTCTCTCTCTCTCTCTAGTATGTGTTGATGAAGGCGATCCTCAACCAATGAGACGTCTAAACGTTGCCCGCTTAGTCATAATGTATGCAAAGGGTTTTGAGTGCACGGACACGAATGAGGCATTGCATTATTATAGTTTTTTGCGCAACTACAAATACAGTGATGGCCGTAATCTCTTCTTGAGCTGTGTCAGCGATTTGGCTATTGAAACATGTGCTTATGAGTTAATTTTTGGCGAAATAGATCCGTCGGGCAATGGTAGAATCTATGGGTAAGTTATTGTTGTAACATAGTTTTGATAATTTCAAATCTTTCTTTTAATTATTTTAATTTATTTTTAATTTGTAGCGGTCTCTTTGAACAATTCACTAGTCTAAATTTCAAAACATCTAATGTCGCTGCCATGGTGGCAGAAGAACTCACGTCGCGTGGTATGCTGGAGAATTCTATGTATCTTTATGATTTAGCTGGTGTATGTATGAATGCAATTAACGTATTTCAATACCTTATTAACTCTTTATCTCAACAAATCTTAACAGATGCATGACAAAGCATTGAAGACTTTGGCTATACTGCTATCCCAATGTGTTTCCCAGATCCCACAACCTGGTACAATGCGTGAAAGGCTCGCTCAAACTGTCGAAACACTTAAAAACCGTTTAGAAGGTACAGAATAAAAAGATATAATAATTATATATATATTTTTAATAACCATTTTTATCCAATCCAAATTCAAATACAGCACATCAAATTGTCGTTGAACCACAAACCGCAAGCACATTCAATTTGCTACGCAAGTTGTTAATATTTTTCGACACCTATTATGACAACAAACATCATGCTGCTTTGGAGTGTTTAGCAAATACCAATCTGTTGCCCATAAAACTGAATGATGTCGATGAGTGTATTGCTAATTTTAAGCGTTTGGGTGGAGAAGTATGTAAAGTATTTCCCGATGTTCTTCTCGCTGCCATGGACATAATCTATACGGAATATAAAGAGATCAAGAGCAGCGTTGGAAATTCAAAAGACATGGAACTTGCTTTGACTAACTTACGCAACAAAGCCAAAGTATTGAATAATATGGCAGCAAGTATCCCATATAGGATACCCCGTGAAATCAATAAGCGTCTCGTACAAATCGAGATTCTTATGCATTAAACAAACAGTATGTTACACACATGTGCACGATATATGCATGTAAAAGATGATGGCACACGATGTTAAAATTATAACACTTAAAGTAAATTCAAGGCAATCAAAAGATTCTTAGAGGAGGAAAGTGTTTGCTATTGAACAAAATGACACCGTACATCAATTTGGGTTCGCCATCGTGGTGCTACATCATCAAAATTTTTTTTTATATTTTTAAAAGCTAATTTTATTCTATTATTTTGGATTCCTATAAATAAAAAAAAAAGTATATTTCAAATACCGTTTTGTTTGTATCTCTTTTATTTTCATTTCTTAAATCTAGTTGTCCCTCCTCTTCACACGCGCACTAAATAAATATAATAATTACACTTATGTATGTATGTGTATTTGAGAGGCGTAGATATTATGATTATGTTAAATTTTTAAATACTCATATAGTAAGTAAGCCAACCAATTTCCATTTGTCATTTTTCATATGCCTTCTAACACAAATCTTAAGAGATTTTAAGTTTTTATATTATATGCCTACATCAAACGAATGTTACAATAGGCCTAAATGACGAGTTGATTAGCTCCCTAGCCCCTCCCCCTCCTTCCATAATCTAGAGAGATTGGAAGAGATATTCGATGTTGTGTAATCCGATGATCCCCACATGTTCACATGATTTTGTATTTCAGTGATAATATTGATAAGATTGATTCCAGTTTCAGAAGTGTGTTCTGGAAATTGAAAGAAGGAACTGTATATTTTGAAGAAGATGTTAATAAAACAAAGATGTTTGTTTATCTTCATTCAGGATCATCAATTTTTTTTTTTTTTAACAAATTTCCATAGATTCTTTATGAATTGAATTCGATTAGATTGAATTGAGTTTTGATTGATATTCATATGAAATGTTTTTTCTCTTGTTTGTGTTGCATTAGCATAAAGGTTTTATAAAAAAATTTTCGGTAGAACCGAAATTTTTACTTTAAGCGTTCTGTATATGGATGGATGGATGATTATTTAAAATCATTTAGCTAAATTGCAGTTCTTAGTTTTTAGTTTCTATTTACTTATTGTATATATAAATGTATGTATGTATATATTGTGCCTATCATGCATATACTCGTACATAAGTAGGTTTGTATATTTGTATATAATATATAGTTAATACATAGGTACTTATATCTAAAATGATACATGTACAAATAAATTGTATAAAATTTTATATAAATATTGTGCGATTTAATTACTGTTTGTTTGTCAGTCGAACATCGGTTGATCAATCGTTTAGTAGGTCAGTTGGTTGGTCGGTCGGTTTGGTCTTTTGTGTATCGCATACAACATTATTTATATTAGCTTGGTTTTTGTGATGTAGCCTTCTTAGATCAGTGTAAGCAGCAGGAATACATATATATATATATATATATATATATATATGCATATTTCTTTATCTTTTATCATAATAATAATAATAGGTATATTTTATCTTATTAACTAAAATTCATTCAATATGTGGATATCTTTTGTATTATATACCTATGTTGTAGTTTATGTATGTGCACATGAAATTTTCCATATAATATTTGCAGTTTATCCCATATACTGATAGGAGGCACACACAGGCTCCTGATGCCGCGCATGCGGTGACGATTGCAATGCCAAACGTTGTAAATGGCACGCCCGACAAAGCAAACGTCCATCAAGCGGATAACAACGTTTGTCTGGCTCATCGGTCAATTGCATGCCACATTCTTCACAAATATAACAATCAACATGAAAGTCTTTATCCATTGAAACCACACGAACAGTTTCGTCGGTGCCCTCGACTGGAGTGATACCTTTAAGTATATCAAAATCAAAGAAATAATTAAATTAAATGGATTTAAAGACAATTTACCTTTACCACAACTTGCACACTTTGGTGCAAACATTCGATGATAATCATTGACACAATAGATCTTGTGATCGACATCAACTGTGAAGGGGACACCATCGAGACATTCATTGCAAACACAACATCGAAAGCAACCAGGATGATATGATTTTCCCATGGCTTGCAATATCTGTAAGAATATTAAAATTCGATTATGTCAATTCTTGACTCTTAAATGCTTATGCTTGATTGGATAAAGTACCAACCATTTCCATAATAAGATGACCACAGATTGCACACTTCTCGGCAGTTTGTTGGAAACCAGAATACATATAATCTTCCTCGCAATAAACACGACCGTGCACATTGTAAAATGCTTTGCCACGTAAGGCGCGTCCACAAGAGCAACAGATAAAGCAATTTGTATGATAGAGATTACCCATTGCTTGGCATGCTTGTCCTGCACCTTTAACTTTCTCACCACAAGTGTGACAAATGCCTGCATAGGAATAATATAGGTACATATTTATTTATAATAGACATAATTTTGCATACCAAAATATTCGCCATGTTCCTCGCTTTGTTCAATTTCCTCTTCCAGTTGACGTGTGAGTTCTTCAATCTTGCGTTGTGCTTCGGTAGGTCCAGCTGGACGTGGCGGTGTTACGCTATATGGCAGTAAGTTCTTTGTGAGACCTGTTTTTTTTTTTTTTTTTTTGGTGTAATTATAAAACTTTTATAATATTATTGATATACAAACAGACAAACAGTTTAGCAGCAAACCTTTTTTCGGTTTTAAGGCAGCTTTGGCAAGCATTAAAAACAAGTATATAAACAAAGTTTACAAAGATGCATATAAAGTAATAGAGTAGATTCGACAAAGAGCATTTAGAGAATGTAGTTGAATTATGATGATACTTACCAGTACTGCCTTGAGAAGGTGTGGGCGATGTGGCCGCTGCCATTGTTGGCTGACCAGAGCGAGTCGTTTGGAGAAGCAGCGGTGATTGCGTAAGCTCACGTTCAGTTCGTGGTATTACTTTGCATGCGTCGGCAAGATGTTGTTCCACCTCAGCTATAGATGCGTAAGTCGCCGGCTTTTGTGTATCATGTAATGATAGCGGCGGAAGTGCTCTCATTGCCAGCATGGAAGCAGCTCCTGCAGTTGTTGGTGTTATTGTGGGGCTCTTCGGTACGGGCCGATTCAAATTGGCAGTCATGCAAACATAATCCGAGCTATTGATGTCCTCAATATAATTAGGATTTACAGATACATTGATTGCATTGTGTGGGCTCATGCTCATGTGATGCTAACAAAATGGATTATGGGTTTATGATGGAATTGAAAACTAAATTTATCATGAAAGATTGCTTACTATATGGTTTTTGATTGGTGTGAGCTGATGCAGTTTAAAATCATGGCTACCCATTTGCGAATGACCACTTGTCACTGACTTTGGCGGCGGCGATGCGGGCGTATGACTCAAATGGTTATGATGATTAGGTAATGATTGATTGCGGGCTACTCCAACTGCCAACGAAGTTGCCGCATTTGATGAATTCTTTAAAGAAGAATTAGAGGTACTACGTCGGTGCATCGGCGAGGCAAGCAGTGCTGAGATGTCAAGACCTGAGTTCTCACGTGAATGTTGTGAATGTTGGGACAATGTAGTGCCAGTCATTGATGTTGGCATTGTTGGTGTAGTCATCTCACTATGCTGATATATGGTGGCTGTAGCCGGTGAAGCTTGTGGTTGTGCACGTTGGCCTTTTACAAAAGAAAGAAGGAAACCAAATGAGTTATATAAGTATAAGTAAGAAAAGATTGAGATTGATTTCTTACCGGAATGTGGTATAATATTTTCATAAATGGGTGCAGCTATTGCTGTTAATGTGTCGTCGGAATGCTCAGGCACTGGTGTATGGGCAAAACGACCGCCACCGATTGGCTGCATCAGTAGATAATCATTTAGCATTGAACTTTGGCGTGTACCTGGACTCTGGGGTTGTGCGCGTTTATTGCTCGAATCAAACTGTATCGGCGAAGAACTTGCACCATAATATTCAAGATTTTCATAGACCGGCGAGTGTTTCTGTTGTTGCTGAATGTTTCTATTAAGATGCATTTGGTGTTGGTGTTGTTGCTGCTGATGTTGATGATGACTATTGCCATTTGCCACATGAATGAGACCATCGCGTTGCAATGTTGCATTTGTGCCCCCAACAGTAGCAACCAACTGTTCAACTGCCTTAGGCGTAGCATACTTGGATGCTGCAATAATATTACTTCGCTCATACAGTTTATATTCTTCAGTGGGATGTTGTTGTTGATGTTGGGGCGAACTCTCACGTATAAAATTCTCTATAGCACCGGGAGAACGTTGATAGCTGCAATGACCTCCAGCAGCGGTACTCAATGAATGTGCTTGAGGTGGTGGTGGTGGTGGTGGTCCAGCACCGATTTGTAAACGCTGCATCAGTGTTTCGTAGTCTGATTCACTAACGCTTGCATTCCTTTGGGGCCGCTGAGTAGTCATTGTCCAGGTAAGTCAAGTTCCTTTTCTTCTCTTCTTTGTTTCTCTACTACAATTTCACAAATGCCGATGCAGCTGTTGTTTTTGTTTTTTTTTTTTTCTCTTTTTTTTTTTTTGTTTTAAATTCAGTCGGCCAGCAGTCAAGTCGCCGCCCAAAAAAAAATTCAATTTTCAAACAATATTTCTTATCTCTTATAGTATTTATAGCAGTTCTTAGTCTATCACATTAATGGTTATTCTATATCTAAATTTAAGCTCTTGCACCAAAGATTCAGATTGAGATTGGAATTTCTTCAGTACCACAAGAACAAGAACGATATTAAAAAAAAAACCTTTCGAACTCGGCTACGAACAGCCTCCCCTCCTAATCGTTACCTTTCTTTCCTTAACCTAGTGTTGGTAAACTATCGTTTGTCTTGACCATCCATCAATAGTATGGATGATAGTTTTGGAAGGTACAACAGCAACCACTACAAACATCTTCCAACACTCCACGAAAAACGAAACTGAACATGAAGTCATCTATCGTTTTAAGCGATTACATTACTCAGGCCCATTTAAAAAAAAAAAGCATTTATCTGTAAATACATAAGTAGTATGAATGCGCTACATTTGCAGAATTAACTACAACAATTTTAATTTTAATTTTAAATGTATTCCTTGTTGTATTTTACTTTCGTTTTATTTTGAATTTTCGCTTTTTCTTAACAAACAACTTAGAGTTGTTGATTGCTCGCTCGTAAATGTACATTGGCAATAGATACCGAAGATCGCAGATTGATTAAATGTACATTTAAGAGAATAAACGTTACAATGGAAATTCAATATTACCCTCTACAAAACTGTGGAAAATATAATAAATAAAGATTTTGCAAAACCGAGCACAATTGTTGATGCTTTGCTACTTCTGAAATTTACCATTGGTTGCTGTTATTGTTGTATTTTATCTCTTATTTATTAGTACACACAAGCTTTATTGCACTCTTTGTTCTTTTCTTTCTGTGTACTATGATGTTGATCATGGTGCATGGTACCATGGTGTTATTGAGAACGGAGCAAGAGAGAGACAAAGTGTTGTTGTTGTTGTTAACCAATTTAATGTTGCCGGCATACAATTATGACAACAACAATAAATACAAAAAGCTGGCAGGTACTAAGCACTAACATCATTCATCATGTATGTGTGTTGTCGGTGAAGCAAAGCGCGCCGGTGTACGCTAGTAGTTTACCATAAGTTTATAGGAAATAAAAAAACTTTTGAACAAAAACTTCTGATTCTATCAAATGATAGATGATGTGGGAAAGTAAACATTTTTCTACACACATAGTAGTATGTATGTAAATTCCAATTTATTCTTTTATTGTACATAAGTATATTATAACACGCTTTCGCAGAGTTCATGACCCCATAATCTAATAAACAAAACTAAAAACAAATAAACGAAAAACTGGTTTTTAAAAAAAAAAAAACTTCAAAATTTTTACATTTTTATTTACTACGACTTTGGAGGAGATTCGCTCTGGCTTAAATTTACTTTGCTTCTCTTAATCTAATTGCTCTGCCCACGAGGACGTGAGACATTTAACTATTTATTACCTTGCCTTGTGCGTGGCACGATATTCCATTAGTTTTTCTATATAGTTGTCATGATTGACAATGGTGGCCAAAAGACCGCGTTTATTGACTGGCGAATCACCGGGTCCATAATCGATAAGTTCGTCATCCAGCGTTGTCATTGCGCCTCCAAGAGCACGCAGAATAGCATCACCTGCGCAAATATCCCATTTTTTTATTTTCGTGGAATGCAAATAAGCTGTGGCATTGTTGGCCACCACTTGCAGCACCTTGTAGCCTGCCCCAGCCGCAGTCAATATATTGGAATCATCGCCGAAAACTGCACGCGTTAGATTTTTTACGTCGCCAGCATGCGATCGTGAAACAGTGATAATCGGGTGCTTTATATCGGGATTTGCCGGGTGTATATTACTTAAGTACTCTGACATAGAGTGATCTAACCAAGCCCATGCCGTTTGACCATTGAAAGGGCTATGTATGACGCCAATAATCGGCTTGCCACCGACTGCAACGCATACCATTGTTGTAACATATTGATAGAGTTGTTCTGAAAGTATCAATCAATCATTAATAAATATAATCTTGCACAAAGATAGTGCATTTACCAGTAAATTCTTGCGTTGCATCTAAGGGATCTATCCAAACTGTGACATCACGACTATTAACCAGTTCATCGGGCACTTCAGCTGTTTCATGCAACACAGTAGGATCCAAATCAAAGGTGCTCGACTCATTACAGTGTTCCTTATCTTCTTCTGAGAAGATTTTCACAAGAGGGAATATGTGCTTAAGTCCTTGTTTCATAATACAATGTGAACGACCATCGGCATCCGTAAATGGATCATTGGCACCTTCATCGGTTTTTCCTTTACTGCGTTCTTTCAATTTGCGGCTATGTGCCACATCGAGAATTTCTAGACCGCCACGTTGTGCTGCTTGTATTGCACCAATCAGCATTTTTCGTAGATTCACTTTATCATGATTGCTTCGTAATATGCTATAGATTGCCGGTCGCTCATCTTGATGAAAGTTTAAAAAGTAGACTAGAACTATAGTTACCAAAATCGCTGTGATCGTGGCTGGCACCCGATTTATACGTATTGATCGTCCATTCATTTTATGATACTCCGGCGGCAATGAAGCGATCATAGAGGTGAACCAATAAGATTATTTTTTGTTAACAATAACATATAATAATAACAACAATCTTAGAGATACATGCGTAGGAACTCTATGTTGCTGCTAGTTGGTTTGTATGTTGCTTGTTGTCAAAGTGTTATCGTGGTTATTTTCTTAAAGTTTGTCGCTTGAGTTCTTTGTGGCAGCAATTTCGAATGTCGGCCTTGCCTACCACCTTGGGCAATTAGTTTTGATGTTTTGCCAGATCACCAGAATGTTTTTAGTTATTTACCACCTTTAGCAACAACAACAACAATAATAAACAATTTTTGGTTGCAGCTGAGTAGTGCTGTAAAAGATGAACACATGTATGTGGTATTGTCCAATACTATAAAATATCTCGGTTGTCAACCGGCCGAGAACGCAAAGAGATGTATTTCAATAGGAAAAAAAATACAAGAAGTGACATAAGGTTAAGTTGAACGAACATTTTACTACCGTTGAGTCTATAGATATAATAATTGAATAAATTAAAACTAATAATTCATTAAAACAATATTCTAAATAAAATTAATTAAGTAGATATTCAAGTTTGTATTATTAGCAACATTACGGTTTACAACACTACTAACAACTTGACACGTCAGTGAGAGCGAAGAAGGAAAAAAGGAAGACAATCTAACTGTGCGTGTTTCTTATTTCTTCTTAAGAAAATTTGTGTAATTTCGTACGAGTGTGTCGGTTGCCACCGTACGAAAAAAAAAATTATTTGCATAGTATTATAAAATTAAGAAAAACAAGATGGCACAGGTGCCTTGCTATACAATAATTAACTCACCGGACCTGGAGGTGACGAGCGAGATGCAACTAAAGCAGGACCTGGAAAAGGGCGACACCACTGTCAAAATTGAGACACTGAAAAAAGTTATTAAGCTATTGCTAAACGGTGAGCGTTTATCTGGTCTCATCATGACAATTATTCGTTTTGTGTTGCCTGTGCAAAACCACACAATCAAAAAGTTGCTACTCATTTTCTGGGAAATCGTGCCTAAAACATCATCGGATGGTAAACTGCTACAGGAAATGATACTTGTCTGCGATGCATACAGAAAGGTTAGTCACAACTGACATAAACTCTTTTATATTTTTTTTTTTGCATCATATAGTTTACATTTTTACATGTATAGGATTTACAACATCCCAATGAGTTCTTGCGTGGCTCAACATTGCGATTTTTGTGCAAGCTTAAAGAGCCAGAGTTGCTAGAACCATTAATGCCGGCAATCCGAGCTTGCTTAGATCACCGACATTCTTATGTGCGACGAAATGCTGTTTTAGCGATTTTCACGATCTATAAGAATTTCGATTGGCTGGTGCCAGATGGACCGGAATTGATTGCCAATTTCCTAGACACGCAACAGGACATGTCATGCAAACGTAATGCTTTTCTAATGCTACTGCATGCTGATCAAGAGCGTGCACTGAACTATTTGGCATCATGCATTGATCAAGTGAATACTTTCGGTGACATACTACAACTGGTTATTGTTGAACTAATCTATAAGGTATGCCATGCAAATCCGGCGGAACGTTCACGTTTCATTCGCTGCATCTATAATCTGTTGAACTCTTCTTCAAACGCTGTGCGCTATGAGTCTGCTGGTACACTAATAACACTTTCATCGGCACCCACTGCCATAAAAGCAGCTGCTAGTTGTTACATTGAGTTAATTGTTAAGGAGAGCGACAACAATGTAAAGCTAATTGTGTTGGATCGCTTGGTGGCCATGAAAGAAAACGAGAACATGGAAAAAGTAATGCAAGATTTAGTTATGGACGTTTTGCGTGTTCTAGCCGCACCCGACATTGAAGTACGCCGCAAGACGTTGGCGCTAGCTATGGATTTAGTGTCATCGCGAAATATTAGTGAAATGGTATTGGTGCTAAAGAAGGAGGTCTCCAAGACGCACAATGTCGAGCATGAGGATACGGGCAAATATCGCCAGTTATTAGTTCGTACGCTCCATTCTTGTTCCATTAAGTTCCCTGATGTTGCAGCCACTGTTATACCTGTGCTTGTGGAATTCCTTTCGGATACAAACGAATTGGCTGCTGCTGATGTTTTAATCTTTATACGTGAAGCTATACAAAAGTTCCCGACATTGCGTGCTCTCATTATCGAACGATTGATCGAGGCATTTCCACAAATTAAATCATCGAAAATACACCGGGCAGCCGTTTGGATTTTGGGTGAATATGTTGATGACAAATCCCAAATATTGGAAGTTATCGAGGCTATACAACAAACGCTAGGTGAAATACCCATGGTTGATGCAGAGCAACGACGTTTGATTGGTGAACATGCAGAAGAAGATAAGGAGAATGTTGTCGGCACAAATTCAAATTCCAATGTTGCTCCTACTGCGATTAATAACAAAGTTACATCTGATGGCACCTACGCTACCCAAAGCGCTTTTAGCTTGGCACCGTAAGTACCCAATATCTTCTATGATTATGCGGTAATTGTAATTGATAAAAAAAATCTATTTTGTTTTAGTATTGCCAAAAAGGAAAAACGTCCACCACTGCGTCAGTATCTTATGGATGGTGATTTTTTCATTGGTGCTGCCCTGTCAGCCACTCTTACTAAGTTGGCCTTACGTTTTACCGATTTGGAAACAGATGAGCGCCAACAAAACCGCTTGACCACACAAGTGATGCTTGTCATGAGTTCGATATTGCACTTGGGAAAATCTGGTTTTCCTTCAAAGCAAATAACTAACGATGACATCGATCGTATCTTCATATGTTTGCGCACTCTTAGCGAGAGTACTCCAGAAGCTGTCGACGTCTTCAAACGCTATTGTCGCGAAGCTCTCGGCAAGATGCTCGACGCCCAGCATGAAGAAGATCAACGCGTACAAAAGGAGAAGCAACGTGCTGCTGCTAAGGTTCAGCCAGACGATCCAGTACACTTTGCTCAGCTTTCGAATGGACGCGACAACCAGTTGGGTGAAAATGTGTTTGAGTCCAGCTTGAATCAGGCTCTAGCTGGTACTAAGACTACAAATTTAAGTGACATCGCATCACCCAATAACAAGTTGAATAAGGTGACACAACTGACTGGCTTCTCAGATCCTGTTTATGCCGAAGCGTATGTTAATGTGAACCAATATGACATTGTCTTGGATGTTCTCATTGTTAATCAGACAAGTAAAGAAGAAGAATTCAAAATTCAATTCGATTCTTGGCATATTTAATTAACCAAATAAATCTTTTTCCTTTTTGATTTATTTTGACAGATGACACTTTGCAAAATTGCACACTTGAGTTGGCCACACTAGGTGATCTTAAATTGGTTGAACGTCCACATCCAGTTGTCTTGGCACCACACGATTTTTGTAACATGAAGGCCATCGTTAAAGTTTCGTCTACAGAGAACGGCATCATCTTTGGAAACATTGGTAAGTAATCATTATTTCGATATTCGAATATATTTAAATTTTGTGAAATTGTTTGTTTCAATTGCCTGTTAATAGTCTATGATACGTCGATTAACACAAACGTCGTTGTGCTTAACACCATACATATTGATATCATGGACTACATCATCCCGGCCACTTGTACAGACACCGAGTTCAGACAAATGTGGCAAGATTTCGAATGGGAGAACAAGGTAATCAGTAGTGTTATAATTAATTGCGAATTGTAATTTGTAATTTTGTACTGATGAACTTAATTCATTTTCAACAGGTTACGGTTAACACCACATTTACTGATTTACACGAATACTTAAAGCATTTATTGAAGAGCACAAACATGAAATGTCTCACCCCGGAGAAAGCACTGTCTGGTCAATGTGGTTTCATGGCTGCCAATATGTATGCAAAGTATGTAAAAATCTTAATATATACGTACATATATTCCAAAAATGATCGTCACTAATGTATATCATATAATTAATAATCTTATAGATCGATATTTGGTGAAAATGCACTGGCCAATTTAAGCATTGAGAAACCCATTGATGATCCTAATTCTAAGGTAACTGGACACATACGGATACGTGCAAAGAGTCAGGTATGCTTATGCTCCCACAGATTAAATGTGATTATGATTAATTTCTCAATTATCACAGGGCATGGCTCTCAGCTTGGGTGACAAGATTAGCTCATCACAAAAACAGACTGTGCAGGCTGTATAAAAACTTCATTCCACGTAATAAAACCTATAGCTGATCCCTCATCCAAGAAATGCATATATATATTCGTTTATTCAAACACACAAAAGAATCATCATAAATTCGATTTGCGTTGCAGAATTACTAGAAATTTTAGTTTTAACCAAAAAAGATTTGTTTTCTATAAATTTTTTTTTTTTTTTTGTTGGCGTTGCCTTAATCTTTGGAGTACATTGGGCTAAGATGAGCACATGTGTGTGTTTATGTAAAAAAAAAAGTACCCAAATAAATAAAAACTTGAAATAAATATATTCGTACATTAAACAAATAAAATTTATAAGTAAATACGAACGAAATCTTGGTCTTGATTTGTATAGATAGTATGGTTTCATTTTGATGGACTTCTTTTGTGATAATAGGAGAGAAATGGTGGGATTAGCAATGCATTCAGTGTTGCCACATGGTCATCATGAAAATTATAGTACGGCAACACCTTGAAATTGTTGGTTGGCGCAGAGTAAAAACAGAGAAAACGCGAGAACTCTCTCTATCAATAAATCAATAAATAAATCATCAATCCTTTTCGCAACGTGGGCTCCGGCGGTTCTTAAATAAAATATAATACTAAGTAGAATAGACAAGTGGACAGACGAAAATATGCTAAAGTTAAGTTAAAGGTGTGATTGATTGTTGAGCGGGTTCAACTTGGTGAAGATGAACATAGACTACGAATATTATGACGATGAAGACGATAGTGATGGCGGTATGGGTACGGACTATATTGGTGATACCAGGCATCATCATCCACCCGTTGGAGACATAGTATATGGAGATCTATACAATAGTGAAATGCTAACTAAGTCACACATGGAGCACGTCGCTCAGATATTCGAAGTCTGCATTGTTCCGTCTGTGGTTCAAATTCTGGGCTATATGATAACGTTGGTGCTAAGTTGCATACTATTCCGACTATTCTGCTGGCTGCTGCGCTCACGGAATCACAACGAGACTGGATTACTATTACATATCGTTTCAATTATTTGTGGGCTAAGTGCATTGTACTTGACGCTGGATTATCTGACGCTAGTTGTGATTGTCATCAGTACGCTGACCTTCCTTCTGATGCAGTTCTTTAGGTATAACCGAATTAGGAATATTGGTTTCACCGTTGCTGTAGTCACCATTGGTAGCCAATTCATATACGAGTTCTGTTGGCGTCAACCAGAGGCGTGGCATCGTATTCGTGGAGTTCAAATGGTGGCAAATATGAAGATCATATCTCTTGCGTTCGACCTAGAAGAACAAACTGCAGCATATACAAGAGAGGCCACATCCAAAAATGTGCCGCAATCACCACATCTACTTGCGTATCTTGGCTACATTTTCTGTCCGGCAACGTGTGCGCTCGGACCATGGGTGTCATACCAAACTTATGTACAAAGTTTGCGAGGACCGTCAAAGATGGTGGCGTCTGGTAGTTGGTCAGGGCTATGGATACCACGCACTTTCTTCAATTTATCACTGTCTCTAGTCTTCCTATGCTCATCGAATTGCATTGGACCAGCTGTCGGTATTGAAAATGCCAATGCCAAGCACACAAAAACCATTTGGATGCGCTATTACATTGATGCACTTGGTGTCCGATGTAGCCACTATTTCATCAGCTTTCTGGCACAAGCCGGCTTATCAGCAGCTGGGTTATCATTGCACCCGAACGCCAAGCCGCACAAGCTTTTCGATCAATTAATTACGAAGCCGTGGCTTATAGAGTTTCCTCGTTCTCTCAGTTCACTGGTCCGTTGTTGGAATATACCGATGCATGACTGGCTTAAAAAATACATATACCGACCGACATTAGAACGTTTTGGCAACAATTACTTGCTGGCATTGCTCTGCACATATCTTGTATCGTCACTACTGCATGGCGTCCACACACGCATTTACTTGGTGTTGCTGTCGTTGGGTTTGTTCTCTTATGTGGAATTAATGTTGCGCGATCGATTGGCTAATATATTCGATGCCTGCATTGGTGTCAATCCATGTGGCAAAGTGTGTACGCGTAAATCTTGTCCCACTCGCAATGGCATGCGTAACAAGCGTTCATGGCTCGTTTGCTTCATCAATATATGTTTTTCGGCAGTCGCCATTCTTAATCTTGCCTACCTAGGTATTATGTTAGCAGACATCGATGATGCTGACTCGCTCTGGAAGTGGGAGCAAGTGGATCACCTTAATCATTACATTGCATTATTCGCTTTTATATTTTATCTATTTATCACATAAAAACATTCATATTTACATCAGAGTCTGATGCTACTCGAATACATAATAACGAAAGAAAGACTGTTTTTTTTTTAAAACTGTTTTTGGACCATTGCAACCACATGTACTTATCTATGTATAAGCATTTGTACTTTTTAGAATTCTAGTTTAGTTTATATTTGGTATACATGTATTTATACACGTGTGCTTATAATTGGAAACTACTATGGAATTGTTAATAAATTCTTGGTAATATTATGCATTGTATGCACATAAGTATGTAATTTGTATTATTTAGGGAATTCTGATGATTAGATGGTGTTGAAGGAATGCATAAAATTCCTAATGGTACTAGGAGTTTCCTTGTGTGGGGGAAAAGAATTAATTAAAATCCTGTATTATGTATGTATTATTATTAGTTTTTTTTTTAAATATAGACTTTATTGAGAAAACAATTGCATTTTATTTGTGAATTTAAATTTTAGTAAAAGATACATACAAGCAATAATTCACAATCGATATATTGATATAATCGATTTTTTTTTTTTGCAATCAATCGAAATCGAACCGAATTTACAAAAGTATAGGAAACAACGAGTGACGTGACAAGGACACAGAGATGCCAACTTATTTTAATTGTCTTACACTCGTTCGTCAGTCTTCACGCGTTTCTTTCTCGACGTGAAAAATCTAAGACACCACATTTGTTTTTGGCAGAAGATTTAAGAAACTTAAAAAGAAAAAACGTGAATATAAGTGTGTAGTTTAATAAATGGTAGTGTTTTTTTTTATAATTAAGATTTATCCAATAAGAAGGTGTATTGTGGGTTGAGGAAAAAATTGCGAAATAGAAAATAGCGGTGAAGAGTGCGGTAGTCGCAGAAGCTGAAGCAGCAGAAACAGAAGCAGCAGCAGTAGAGCAGTAGTAGTAGTTGGTTGTGTAGAAGAAGAAGAAGTCGAAGCCATCAGTTTGTGTGTGTCAGTCGAAGGGGTCTGGAGTGTCGAGTGAGAAGAGTGAAAAAGCAGGCAGGCTGAGGCAGACAATTACACATACGGAGCGAGCAACAGAGCAACACACCGCAACGGACGCGAGGCCACCACCACTACTACGGTGTTAACACAATACAGAACATAAAATATTTTTTACTCGTGCAAAAGAAATTCAGCATTATTTGATTTAATAGTTTTTTTTTTTTTTTTTAATAATTTCAAATTTGATAATCATATTAACATTGAATTTCAAATTGAAAATCAAAAAAAAAAAAAGGTGACATATGAACATATATTAATGTTGTGTGCGTATCAACAGCGTCAAAAATAAAATTTTTTATTTATTGTTATAAGTAAAAAAAGTAAACCCTAGTGAAGAAGAAAGGAAAATCAAACAATTTCTGAAATATACATAGCAGCAAATATTCGTGGCGCGAAAGGACGACACAGTGTCAGCATTCCCTTGTTAAAAGAGGGAGAGGGAGACGTCCACTCGACGAGTGTGTTGTGTGCTTGGTGCAGTGAGTGGTAAGAAGAAGAGTATTAGGAAATCTGTGGGAAGCATAAATTTTTGGACGCCGCGTGTGTGCGTGCGGTTACCATATTCAGATTGAGCCATCGCCGTCGCCGCTAATATGTCTGAATCTGACGACAGTGGTGGCCACAGGCAAGAAAACAGGGAAAATGATAGTGTCACATCTATGCCGAGTGGAAATCAAGTAAGTATTGTGTGTGTGTGTGTGTGTGTGTGTGTATGTATGCGTATTGCATGTGTTTGTGCAAATATTTATTTGTATTGACGTGCGTGTACTAGAAATTGCAAATAAAGAATAAAAAAAAAAAAAATTTTACAGAAGAAATGGCGCCACACACAGATTTTGTTCCTGTAATGTGTGGTGGCGTTACCAGACTGTTTCGTTTTCATTTAGCTAGTAGCATCCTAATATGACATCTCCGATATATAATTTACTAATTTAATTTTACTAATAAAATCGCTTAATTTGTTGCTTTGTTTGTTTACAGTCAATAATTGGGAAAATGAAATCAAGAGTCTCAAATACAATTTCAAGTTGGTTTAGGCCCACAACTGTAAATTCTGAAGATAATTCACTAAATGGTAGTGATGGTAATTTGGCTTCAGTTGACACAGCCAACAATCGTAGTCATAGTCGCATAGAACTGCGTGAAGACGATGACGATGATGAGGACTGGGCTAGTGATGAAGTTGAAGACGAATATATGAACTATGAGGAGGCAGCATTGGCTGATAACATTGCGGAACATGATGTTGATGATGGCGAGGCACAGGCACACAGCGATTATGCCATAAATATGCTCAGACAGGAGACGCAGACGCTACAAAAGCGACCTGGCATTCGTGCAAGGGAAAATGATGTTGATGATGAGGATGATGAAGTTGATGTTCAAGGCGAAACGAACACTGCTGCACCACAACGCATCAATTTATCGGGTTTATATCCCTCAAGTGTTGCAACCAATTCCAATCGCTTGTATGGAAGACCATCGCCGTCCCAACCAGAAATGAAGCGTACACGTCTATCGAATGATGTATGTGAAAACGAAAAATACAAATTTTCAGCTGTCCACTAACTAATCTTATTTCATTCCATACAATTTTCATATATTTTTATAGTTTTCCCTACGCGACATGGCAAATCGTCACTCGTTTATTGCCTCAACTCCAACTGTTAGTAGTGGTGCCTACATGCGAAATTCTTCGACCGCGATGTCATCATCAGGTGCATCAACATCAGCAACAGCTACACGTACACAACTCAATCGATATAATTACATGAATTTATACCGGAATCAAAACAAACGCGAGCCTCCGTACAATTTCGGTGCCGCAACCACAGAAGCTGCACTGGCAACCTCAGGTGATCTTCCCACCACAACTGATTCAAATGTAAATGTGAACCCGTACATAAGGATTCAAAGGTAGGTGCTTATTCTAGTCTAAATCTTCTCCTAAGCATGTACTATATTCTTTCGTTTACTTAAAATTTTCCAATTTTTTTTAATGTACTTACAGCTCTCGTCGCAGCCATATGATTCCGACATCATCGGATCAACAGCAGCAGAGATACAATTTGCCAAATCTTCGACGTCAATCATTGTCCACAGTAAGATCTAGTTTTGGTGACACATTGATGGGTGCAAGCCCTGGAGGAATAAGAGAGCAGCAATATGAAACATCTGAGACAACTGCTGATCAACGCAATCATATTAACAATGATGGTCAAATAATTAACATTAATAATAACAATATCAATGTTAAAATGAACTCAATCAATGCACGTCAGAATCTGCTAAATGGTGATAGCAGAGGTGTAGCTGTATCACCTGATGTGGTCTCTATTGACACAGCATCTGAGGCAAGCAATGAAGAGCAAGGCAACACTAAGGATAATGTCAGTGAAGGCAGAAGCCGAACTTCCTCATTTGGCAATTCAGGTTTGAACTTTTATGCCCACTTACAAAGCCCAAAATCTCTGTTCTCTGGCACGAATCCACCACGTCAAGAACCCCAACAGCCAATAAATAATTCAACAATGTCATTGAATTCATTAAGTTATCGACGTCGGTTTAATGCTTCAGTTTATGGTAGCACATCAGCACTAAGCGATAGTCGTCTCTATAACGTATTGTCTCCCTTCTATAAGGGACAAACAACATACGGTGGAGCATCGGCGACTAATAGTTATAACAAAACATTAAGTGGCAACAGTGGAAATACTGATGCTGGCAGCAGTTTTCTGCGGTTAAAACCAACACGCATACGTCCAAATTCGAGCTTATCAACGTTATCATCTTCGAGCAATTCATTGACACCTGGTGGTCCTGGTACAGGCATTACCGTTCATGAAAGCGGTATAACTACAATCAATGGGGAACCAATAAGCTTGTCTAATACCGCACAGAGAATTCTAAAGCTTCTAAATGATTTTAATTCACCACTAACTGAAGCCAAAAAAATGGGTGATAGTCTAAGGGATTACCAAGATGCGTTTCAATCAAAGCGTCTTAAGGAATCCGATTTGGAGAGTTCGCGCAGAAGTCGACTTGCACAAATTCGTTCGCCTTATTTGCGTCCATCGCCGTATCAACCAGAACGACCTACACAATCCAATTCCAATGGTAGTAATGGTAATAGTTCGTCATCTCAACCAGTAATCAATGCACCAGTGCGTGAATTACAAATGCCGAAAATGACAGATTGGTTGAGAATGAAACAACAAATGGCTAGCTCAACGGAGCGGATTCGAAAAATAGCAATGGCCGAGCCTGTTAATGATTTCTTTAAGAACAATTTAGAATACAAAATTCCAGTTGGCAGAAAGATTGCTGATGATAGTGATGGTAAGGGAGAGGGTAATGCCCGCAAGAGTGATGAAAATGTTCGCAAGAATGAACAACAAGAAAAACAATATCACGAGCAACAACAACAGCAGCCGCTGCAACAACTACGTCAGATAAAACAAATAGGAAAGATTCGACAGAAAGTTTCATCAAATGCACGTATCACCTGTTGTGCAGATGATGGACGTTTAGACGAAATCCTGCCGCCAGTTAATTTGCCCAATATTGCATTCCCATTAATGCAATCAATACCAAAATTCGACATTGAATTACCAAAACCGTCGTCGTCGGGGGTATCTAAATCAACTCCAACAGGACCATCATCGTCATTAAAAAGAACACATGTAAATGTAAGCAGTATGACTTATAAAAAACCATATCCGTTTTATAATTTTATATTTTCTCCGCCAATTGTTCTTCCCTCGGCAAAGGAGATAAATTCACAGATTCCAATCAGTAAGAATTTCAAATTCAGTCCGCCTATAAATGCCCGTGAGTTTTTACTGAAGAAGATCCCCAGTAAGAGCAATGACGCGGAAACTAACAAGGCAACAAAGGAAAATAAGAATTCTGATGGAGGGAAATGTGAATCATGTGGTAAAAGTTGTGCTGAAAGCGTGTGTTTCTTCTGTAAGAAAGCAACAACTACAACCAGTTCAATAAATGATTCTTCTGTAGAGGTGCCAATACTATCGTCTTCAACAACAGCAATAAGCGATTTTGGCAATAAATTCAAAAAGTCAACATCGGAGTGGGAATGTGACGCTTGTATGGTGCGTAATGATCAGTCAGCGGTAAAATGCATTGCTTGTGAAACTCCACACAAGGTTGTTAACACTGCATCCGCTCCAGCATCCACTCCTATACCGTTTAATAATTTACAAAACACCTCAAATACATTTGGGTCGGCATTTAAACCAAAGGCAGGCACTTGGGAGTGCAGTGTATGCCTGATTGTGAATAAAAATGATACCGATAAGTGTATCGCTTGTGAATCGAAAAGACCTGGTGCCGTTACTGTTGGCAACAGCAACAATATGACGGATAAAAGTGAAAAACCAAAATTCCAATTTGGTTTCACTCCTGCTGCAATGACGGATAAAAGTGAAAAGCCAAAATTCCAATTTGATTTCGTCCCTGTTTCAATTGCCAATGAAGGCCCAGAGAAAACTACAATAGCAGCAGGAACATCAGCACCAATAGTTGCAGCCGATGATACTTTCAAATCACTTGTAGCTGCTCAAAATGCTTCTAAGTGGTCGTGCTCTGCTTGTTTTGCACAAAATGACGCCATACGAAAGAAATGTGTATGCTGTGAGGAGCCTATGCCAGGCACATTGGCCACACCAAATAGTGGAATGAAATTCAATTTCGGTAGTAATCTTAATGCTTCCGCTTCTGATTCACAATACAAATTTGGTTTTGCTAGTAACAATGATTCCTTGTCTGTACCAGCAGCTCCAGTGCCGACAAGTTTCATTTTTGGTAATAAACCATCAACTACATCGACTACTACCTCAGGTCCTGATGCAGCGGATAGCGCTGCAAAACCAACGTCAGGTTTCACATATGGATTCGGCAGCGGCACCAACACCAGCGACATCAACAGCATTACCAGTGCCAAAACTAATTTAAATAAAACAAAGCCAACAAAATCTGTTACATTTAATATACCAGCGGAAAATGCAACGGCAGCCGCAGACCCAAGTACTAGCTTTAAATTTGGCTCATCATTGCCACCGTCTTCATCAACAACAAGTTCGACTAGTTCGTCAACAAAGTCGTCGTCGTCATCGACATTTTCAACAGCATCGGCAATAGCAGGTACTTCAACAAATAGTGGATTTCCGTTTACACCATTTGAGTTGGCTGCCTCCTCGTCCCACTCAATTGCAACAACATCTACCATACAAACACCAATTTCGATAACGGCAACAAATACAGAAACACCAGTAAGCAAAGTCATCAGCAATACTGGTGTTGCTTCTGATGCTGCACATAAACCTTTTACATTTGGCTGCTTTGGCAATGCAACAACAAATAGTTCAACTGTCAGTTCTACACCAATCAATAGTGGTGCAATTGGTGTCTTTTCTGCAATTCCAGCTAGTTCGTCATTGAGCACAAAAGTCACAGACAATCCAGCAGCTGCTATAACAACCGCAGCCGTCGCAGCCACAACAACAACAATACAATCGAACAGCACCACCGCCAGCACAGGCAATTTCAACTTTATTCAACCGGCAGCAACTTCAACAAATCCATTTATCTTTGGTACACAACCAGCAGTGACATCTGCAGTTGCAAAAACCACAGCAAGCATTTTTGCCACTACAACATCGACGATCAATAACAGTTTTGCGCCAAATCCTTCTGGCAATTTCATTTTTGGTGGTAACGGACAAACTAACGTTCTTAGTACTAATGCTCCAGCTGCTGTTGCTAGTACTAATACTGGTACTGGTGCTACTCCCGCCAATAGTGCCAACAAAGACACAGCAGTTGCATCTACTTCGAATGTATTTGGTAATTTTGATGGGGCCAAAACATCAACAACTTTTGGAGCTCCAGCTACATTAGTTTCAGCAACTTCGTCTCCTTCCTTGTTTAATGCTGGCGTTGCTGCTTCCAACAATCAAACGGTCTTCTCGCCAAGTGCAACACTTCCAGGCAGTAGTGGCTTCGGAGCTGCTCAAAATATGCCTGTATTTGGAGGAGCTAAACCAAAGTTTGGTGGTACTACCGAAGGAAGCACATTATTTGGTGGTAACAACAGTAACAATCTAAGAACATTTGGAATGGAATCAACATCGTCGCCGTCTGCTGGCATGATGCAGCAGCAACCACAACAACAACAACAGGCTGGAACATTCGGTAGCTTTGGATTACCATCATCGTCAGTCATTGGTACTAATGAGCAACCTCTAGCAAAGCAAAAGTCCTTTGTAAGTTTTGGAGCAGCCGCCGCAGCTGCAGCCACATCACCATTCAATTTTAATGCTCCAAACCCAGCAGCACCATCACCATCTGTAAGTTTTGGTTTTTATCTTTTCCTTAATTCATTCATTCATTAAATATAATCAACTATTCTATTCTTACAGAATACTGGCGTATTCAATTTTTCAGCTAATAGTGGTGCCTCAACAACAAACACCGGTCCAACTCTAAAGCCAGCATATAATTTTACAGCAACAAAGCCAAATGTAAATTTCAATTTTACTGGCACCAATTCAGCTAATAATAATGATGTAAGTCATTGACACTCTTATATATATGTATATTTGATCTAATGATATTGATTATTTTTTCATATAGAATAATTTGCATTATCTCTTCTTTAATTAATTTTATGTTTGATTTAATGTTTTTTTTTTTTTTTTTTTTTTTTAACGGAATCACTCACTTTCTTTAGTATTATCTTTTTATATTTCTTATTACTATTATTATTATTATTATTATATGTCTAATACATACTTTCATATGTATATTTTTGATTTAATGACGCATGCCCACATGCTTATAGAAGCATACATTTTACTGGCTCTAAAATCATTAAAACTCCTCCAATTGCAGTTGACTTTCTTCAACTGCTGCAACACAGTAAAATCTTAATTAAAAACTACTGGTTGTATAGATCAGGTTCTTGTACAAATCTCATATGATCATAGAGATATTAATGCTTATCTTAAATGCAAATCGGTTAATTAAACCGTCGTCTTAGCAAACTTCACATTAACAAATAATCCAATGCACCAACCAACCAACACTGTCAGACTGACAGACTTCCGAACCGAAGCGAACTAAAGATGCACTCACTCACTATAGGAGAGTCAAAATAGCGCACTTTCATATATAGAATGGGTCATAATAGCTGGGCCCACTTATATATTGAATAAAAACATGACATGAAAGAATCGCTTTTGTTGTTTTATGAGTGGAGATCATTTAATTTGGTTTAAGCAGATTTGATTGCATAAGTTTTTGAATATGAATTTTGGTGCACGTTTGCTGGCATATTTTCCATTGTATTTTCCAATGTTGTTTCCTTTGCCTTTGAGGAAAAAAATCTGGCGAACGCAAAAGTGAATCGAAAATCTCTCACCGAGGAACAATGGCTTCAATAAATCGATTGTGGCACGAACTGTGTGAAGTGGGTTGGCTTGTTGAAACCACCACAAGTGCTTCAAAAACCATTCAGCATCAATACATTGGTTATCATAGCCCGATACGTGAGTGTGGTACTTATCATCACTTTTGTGCCATAAAGAATTCAATAATTTGATGATTTTCGGGGGCATAGAATTAGAGCACTTTAATTGTTCACAATTGAATGTACAGCTGAATTATTTCAAAGCGTTCGATAGTAAAAATGACTCATGACTGAGGCTTCAAATATACGTCATTGTCATTAGTTGATCTGGTGTTTCTTGACAAAGTTACAGTGTTGCTTGTTGTGGTCCAGCTAATATGTAACAAGTTGAAGAAGAGAAGAGGAGGACAAAGTGGAATAGAAGAATTTCGATGTTCTATGTGTAGAAGAAGAAAGGAGGTTATCCAAACTACTAGAATAATTATGGACATTTAACATAGATATCATTTATTATTAAGACAAGACTTTAGTTAGGAATGGGTCAGTTATAGGGCCAGTGGGATGGATATCATCTATCTCTCTCTTTTTACAATGGAAGAACTGGTCCAGAATGTACTTAGACTTAGACTATATATGTATATTTTATTGTTTTATTTTAATGTCTATTTGATGTTGATGATTGCATGAAAACAAAACAAAAAAAAGGATTGTAAAATGATGGCATGATTAAATTCAGTCAATAAGAATTCATGTATCGATCAAGATATACATACATACATACATGCATATACAATGCATCAGTGTATGTATTATATACATATGTATTAAAGTACAAGTGGTGATTGAATTGATTATTGATAATTATTGCATTTTTATTAATATTATTTTTTATTTATTTATGTATTTATTAAGTCAGTTAAATCTAATTGTATATTTTAATTTTATTTCATTTTATTAATTTATTATTTTTATATCTCTATCTCTTTCTCACTTACACACTACATTACACATACACTATATTTATTACTCTGTCTTTTTCGCTATTAATGTTTATTTTCATTGTATTTCTATTCTTCGGTTTGTGTAAATTTAAAATAAACTTAACTTTTGGTGTAATCTTTGTTAAAATTTATTAATTGTTTGATTGTTTGGTGTGTATTCATCATTATTTATAAAATGTGTCCGGTCGGTCGTTTGGTCGGGTTAATCGATAAATCGAATCTGATTGTGTGTTTTAATAAATATCCATCGCGTAAATTAAAATAAAATAAAATTAAAAACCCATAACAATAATAACAACAACAACAACAACAACAACAACGACGACGATGACAAATATCATCATCAATTATATATTATAAAATACATGTATAGCAGACAAATAGACCATTTATATTTGGAAACACAACAGTATCAACGAACCCATTCCAGGGCATGGGCATGGGCATGGACATGGGCATCAACAACACCATGTCACCAACATTCAACAATAACCATGCAACATTTTTAAATAATGTTGGTGCTAATCATGGAATGATGGAGGTAATTCATATTATTTTGAATGATAATGATGATGTCATCCCCGCAGTAAACACCATCAACCAAATATGAAAAACTAGAAAGAATGTTATCTTCGACTATGTCGAGAATGAAATACTCTTCACGTGATTTGTATGGGAGGAGGTACCCGTACCCTCCTCCTTAGTGGTCCGATTCGGCTGGTTCCGACAAGTGTCCTGCACCTGTTTTGGAAACTGATAGTGTTCAAAATTTCAGTTCGATAGGACAAAAAAAAAAAAAAACAATATTTCTAATAAGAACATGAATTCCAATGGGTGGTTTGTATAGAAAGGAGGTCCAATTCGGCTAGTTCCGACAAATGTAAATAAAAAAAATGCAAAAACTGAGGGACTAGTTTGCATACATACATACAGGCAGACGGACATGGCTTAATCAATTTATCTAAACGAGCTGATCAAGAATATATGAATATACTTTATGTGGTCTCTTTTGTTTCCTTCTGCCTGTTAAAAACATCATGCCAAACTTATAATACTATTTACTCCCGTGAAGAGTATAAAAATAATACAGAAAGAAAGGATTAATATAACATTTGGATTCATCGAAGCTTACAATGTATTATATATGTATATACATAACCAGACACACACACCCACAGACCAACTCACACATCTCCAAGTGACTTTTTTTGACATACAGAAATCATGATAATCTAGGTAATTATTTGTCCGTCCAAATCGATTTGTTGAACATTTCCGTCTGTTATGTTCTGTCTGTCATTCAATATATGTGATATCTGATCTGATCGGTCGTCGTCATCCAACCGCCGCCCTACATTATGTTAATAGGGTTAATGTATTGTTTACAATGTATTTCCATAGTTCAAAGATTTTCAAATTAAGATTAGATTAGATCAGTTCAGATAATAATAAATTTTTAGAAAAACGAAAAAGATTCTAATCTGACCAATCGATCTTACAAATCTGATTTGATTCTCCCTGTCCTTGTCTCATATATTTATAAACGCAATGAAACACATACATACGCATACATAATCGTACATACGTCGCATGCATTTTTTTATTTGTATTTGTTTAATTTAAATTTTTTTTTTTTGTTGATTTATTATTATTCTATTGTTATGGCTTTGTCAGTTTTTATTTAACTCAACATTCATCAAATCGCTATCCTCCTCCCCCAAACCATTCAAACACTTAATCGTGTAACAACATTTGACATTCAAATTTAATGCCGTCGCAGAGTACTAAAATTCATTTATCTTCTGTAAGCACAGTTTCAGAAACTCTGATTGAATAAAATTCAAAGCTAAAACACAGTTCGAGAAGCTTTGATTTGATCAATATTTTTGCATTTTAATGATAAGCTCTTGGCTTTCCTTTTGCTTAATCTCTTTTTTTCTTTCTTTCAACTCTAGTTGAAGCAAAGACTATGAATATTGATTGTATTGATTGGACAAATTGCTCTCGATTTCAAGTCTAGACAATATTCATAGTAAGAGTAAGATGATAGATAATATGAGATGAGTTGAAATGATATGGCAACTTACATTAGCAACAACTCTGAGTGAGAGGAGAAAAGAAGAAAATAAATCATGTTTTTTTGTATGCATGTTGTGTGGGTGCGTGAAATATAAGCTTTTATGTTTTGATATTATTATACTCTTCACGGAACTGAATAGTATTACAAGTTTCTCATGAAGTTTGTATGTAACAGGTAGAAGGAGACAAAAGGGACCACACAAAGTATATACATATATTCTTGATCGGCATAGTCGAAGATAACATTCTTTCTAAGTTTTTTTTTTGTTTTTTGTTTTTCTTGCATTTAATTTAAACTAACTTTATTTATTTAGTATTTTATGTGGATATATTTTTAGTATAGTTATGTATTTGTTCTTTATAGTTTATTTATAATGTAGTTGTAGTTTTTGTTGTGATTTCGATTACAATTGATTTGATGTTGTTTAGTGTGCATGCGATCGTCTTTTGTCTTTTGAAATCTGCGCTCTGCACTCTAATCATTGTTTGTTTTTTTTTTTTTTTTTTTTTTTTCGTGTATATATATTTTTTATTTATTGTATATATTATATTGTTTTGGTTTATTTTGCTTGAGTGTTCTCTTTTAATAAAGACAAAATATGAAAATTTTTGGAAAAAATCTTTACAGGCGACTTCCAACACACCATTTCAATTTAATGCTGGTGCAGCTCCAACAGCGAATATTTTTGCGTAAGTACAAAAGAAAATGTGGAAAAAAAACAAAGTGGGTTGTTGGTGTCGAATTTGTGAAAAGAGAGTTTAAAAGAACAAATCATAAACACACAATAATGCATTATTATTATTACTATTTTTTTTTTTTTAAATAATATTATTAATAATAATCATTCTTCTTGTTATTGTTTTATTTGCCATTTTTTATTTGTATTTTTGCCTGGTTTGTAGATATTTTTATATGTGTGAAAGAAGAAGGAGGACAACAACAAAGAGCGGTTAAAAAAAAGAAAGAATAAAGATTTTTTAGAAAATGTTTATATTATTATTATTGTTATTGTTGTATTTTGTTTGTTTCTGTGTGTGTATGTGTCTTTATTTTTTTTTTTTTTTATATATAAACATTTATTAGGAACATTAAACTACTTAAAGCTATAAAATATTGTTGTTGTGAGGCCTCTGAAGTACGGGTTAGAATAGAAAAGAATCATAATAACAACACAAAGGATAATGATGATGATGATTTCTATATAATTTTGAATTAGAGTTTTTTTGCACATTTTATTTGCACTTTTTTTTATTTTTAACGCATCATTTTGTTTGTTATTTTATTAAATTATTAATTCTTAGAATTATGCTTGTTTATTTGTAATTAAAATGTTTTTAGTTCTTAATGCAACATAACAACACATATACACATACATATGTGTATACTCAAACAGAACTAGATCATCCATTCAGATAATATGGAGTGGACAACTAACTGCCTATGGGCCCGGCATAAGCTGCATAATCAAAGTCAGTCAGTTCTTTGTTGGTGTTGATGCTTCTACTTACCAACCACCTACATATCTATGTATGTACATCACACATGTGCAGCGAACTTTATAATGATGTGATTGCTTCCGAAAAGAATGAGCCGAAGCAGCCCGTCGCGAATGCAGATGAAACAGAGTATAAGTATGTGTGTTTCTATCAAAGCAAGCACAACGGAAACATGCGAACCGTCAAACATTTGAAGTTCGTTTAGCTCAGTCCAACCTAAAAGAAGCACAACAACAACAACTACGCATGAAACAATCTACGGTGAATCATAACTCTGCTTCATACACTATGAAGCTTGCTGGTTTCACGTTCTCTATTTAGCAAACAAGCATCATAGTAAGTGCGAGAGTTATTTTGTGAGCGCAAGCTCATTTCATTTAACAAATGCATTGACGGCTTCGCTTCACATGTATGATGTATGTACATACTTAACAGGAGAGAGGCACCACAAGACTTGTATGGCAAATGAGCTGATCTCTGCATCATGTTCTTATCTGGCCCTGGATAACCACACACATATGTATATACACACAGGCATATCCATACACACACACAAAGCTCCTTTGTTTTTTTTCTATCGAGCACATAAATTTAACAAGAATAACAACAGCAACAACAATAAGATATCACTAATTTATTCATATTTCTATTTTTATTTAGAATCAATCCAACAACTACTCCTTCGCAAAATGCAGCTCAACAGGCGCGCAGGAAGATACGCACACCAACCAGACGTTTAACGCCACGCTAAAGCCAACACCAACACCAATAACGACAATGACACAAGCAAATGTACAACAAAATAAACCAAATCCACTTGATTCATGGATTAAACACACTCTAAAGTATCCACGACAACAGCGACAACAACAATATCCAACTTTAAAAATTAACAACAATAAGAAATTTCATACGGACGACAAGGACAACGACAATGACAATAAACAACAACACGACGAACATCAGTATGATATGGCAACAGCAAGAGCAACATCAACCGAAAATTGTGACACTAACATAAACAACATTAACGATGATAAAAAAAATGGTGATGAGGATGATGATGATAAACAATTACGTTTAAGACAAAGCATAGCATCATCATTTTTAAAAGAAATGCAACAACAACAACAACAACAACAAAAACGACAACAAACAAAACATTATTTTTACAATAAATTTGACAGATTTAATCATCTAAACAAAAAAATCAATAATAAGTATAAATACTATCGCATGCAGAAACATGATAATCAACAACAATACCAACAACATTATCATCAATATTCGCAAAACCAACTAAACCACGGACAACAGCAAAGACAAAAACAAAAGTATCAAGGTAATCGAAATTTAACTACTGATCGATACCATTTGGTACGCAAAAATACTAATAACAGCAACGAATAACATCATCAGCAGCAGCCGCAGCAACAACAGCACCAATAACATTAACAGAAATGTTAATAGAGAGAGCGAGAAGTAATGCATAGCGCGCTAAATAAATAAAAAAAATTAAAATAGATCAAACGCAATTTGGTCAAAAAACAAAAAAAAAAAAAGAGTAGATTGACTCTGATGAAAGAAGAAGAAGAAATATGTTTTGTGTTAATGGAGATTCGCTCAACAGCGAAAAGGAATTAAAATTAAATTTTAAGTAAGGAAAAGAAATAAAAACCAATAAAATATGAGAGAAACAGAAGAAAAAAACAGAAACATAAAGATAAATATAAAAAAAAATATAAATTAACGAGACTGTGTGAAACCAAGATGATGGCTGAAAATGATGAATTAAAAAGTTATGTGATAGTGGTGGTGGTGGTGGTGCTGATAAATGTCAATGATGTGATTTCCCACAATATCAATCCAACCACACACATCCAATATCAGCAACAAGACAAAAAAACCTCAAAACAACTGTCACACTCAATTAATCAGTACAATCCTTTCAGTAAATCAAAAAGAGATCATCAACCAACTGATTATCAAATATCATCATCCATCGTCATCATCAATTTCAATTCTCGTACGAAAGGAAGAAGAAAACAGAATCGAACGATGATTTTTATTTATAAGAAAGTATAAAAAACAAAAAAAAACTCTGTTTATAATTATATTTTTAAAAATACTTTTATTGGTTTTAAATGAAATTAAAAATTTTTTTAGTAAATAAGCATTTTTTTTTTTTTTGTTTGTTTATTTTTATATATTTTTATTTTTTTTTTTGTATTCCTTAGCAAAAAGGCATTTTCCTTTATGCCAGTCAGCACTGTAACAGTAAACAAAAGAATAGAAGAAGAAAAACAAAAGAGCAAAACGTATATATAAATAAATATAAATATAAGAGTAATAATAAAGAAAAAGAAAAACAAGAGAGAAAACATGAAAATAATTAAACTAAAAATACATTAAAATTTCAGTCTAAATATAATAATAAAATATATTTACATTAAGAAACTTTCTTATAAATAAACAAAACAAAAAATAAATAAAAATTAAATTTAATTATAAAAAGAAAAAACAGAAAAACAGAAAAGAAAACAAACATTGTAAATCAACAAAAACAAGAATTAAGTAATTTAAAAATGAAAAAAGAAACAAAAAACAAAACAGAAAACAGAAAAAATGTTATACGTCGTTGCTTGAATTAAAAACAAAAAAAAAAATATAATAAAAATAAAAATAATAAATGAAAAAAGAAAAGCAAAACAAACAAACAAACAGAATGATGAAAGAAATAAATATTTTACTGTAATTGATATCAACCGCGCAGTAGTTAAGTTAGTAATTTTTATTATTTTTATTTCTATAATATTTTTTTTTAATTTTTAATAAAAAAACAAAAAAAAAATAAACAACATAAAAAAATATGTTGTTCCTATAAAACAACAAATGAATTAAAACGAACACAAAGGAAGGAAGAGGAACACACAGAAAAAAAAAAGAAAAATGTATCTGTATATAAATTAAATATAAAATACATAAAAAAATAAAAAACACAAAAAAAAATTATATAAAAAAATTAAAAACAAAAACAAAGGATTTCTTTTTAGTTATGTATGTATTGTTATAAGATAAGATTACGAACCATTAGGAAAAACATGATATACTGTGGAATAGATTAGATACCAGGTAGATTCAGGGCGACTAATATTGGGTTGGCCAAAAATATACCTCGGCTCAAATCTCCCATGCAAATCACACATTAAATTCATGTTCTAATTAGAAGAACTTTTTTGTTTCTTGGTCATTAGCAACTTATGCTTGACATGGAACCATGTAAATTTCAATATCCTTGGATTACTGGATCATATAGTTCCCATACAAATCTTAATTAAAATTCAAGTTCTTATTAGGAAACCTTTTTTGTCTTATCGAACTGAAACTTGGACACTATCAATTTCAAAGACAGGTGCAGGTTATTTGTCGGAACAAGACGAATCGAACCACTAGGGGAGTACCTCCAATACAAACCACTCATTTGAATTCATGTTCTTATTAGAAAAACTTTTTTGTTTTCCTATCGAACTGAAACTTGGACACTATCACTATTTCCAAGAAAGGCGCAGGACAGGAACTAGCCGAATCGGACCACTAGGGGGATACCTCCCATATAAACCACACATTTGAATACTACAATGAAACATTCCTTGCGTCCCGTGAAGAGTATTTCATCTTCGGCATAGACGAAAATAACGGTCTTTCTAGTTTTTGACTCAAAATTGTGACATTGGTTGATTGATATACATCAGTTAGTAGATTCACAGTAGAAAAAAGAACACATTTTCTTAATAAGTTTTATTTTGTTTATTAAAAATAAAAATGTACTAGAAATTGCAAGGTGAGAGAAATAAATTAGTTGATGATTTTAAGTAAGATTTTTGTCATCAACATCGATCGTCATTACGACCGTAGAACATGTTACATAACTGGCTTTTTTTCAGTCGTCCACAATTTCTTCATTAAAGAAAAAGACTTTCCACTGATGAATTTATGCCAGTTCGACAGAATATATTGTATATTTGAATAAAATACAAAAATTTTCATGTTTCAGATTGTTGGTGTGAAAGTGTTTGAATTCCCAAGGAGTTTCCGTCGAAACATTCAAAATTCAAAATTTTAATATATTTACTCCATTCGGTTACTTTTTCGGACGTAATGTGATGTACTTTCAATCAATATTCATCCAATGCTTTTTGAACATCTCATGCAGGTCTTTTGTTTTAAATTTGACTAATAAAATATATCCAATTCTTTTGTAAAAACCCAAGTCGACTGTTCCAAATATTCACGACTTCTTTTATAAAACTCTTTAGCCGTAGATTTTACAAAATCTTTAAACTATGGACTGTAAATAGAAAAAACTGATTAGTCTGTTTCTGAGCCAAAATTACCTTTCAGTTGGTTACGTTAACTTGCAGTTTCATTTGCCGATCAAGTTTGACCTTCAATTTTCAATACTGACTGAATTCTAATGTGGGGTCTTAAAATTTTTTTTTGTAATATACATTTTCCAATCACGCTAATAATCGCGCAATCCACTTGGTTTCTTTACCGCCAAGCATCTTCTACTATTCTGTTTCAGTAGCGGCTCAAAGCTCCAATTCCAACCTTGTAAATGATTCACTAAAAAATTAAACTACTAGAGCTGCGCCCCCAAAATTTATGTTGGCATTGTCCCCACAAAAAGGCCACGACTTTAGCAGTCAAACTATTATCCGTCAATTCTTGGACTAAGTAATGTCAGCAGTTTCACCTGGTTGGAGCTTTAAAGTTTTTACTTGCGCACCTTTGTAAGGTTTAACAAGAATTTACAGGTTTTACATCTTGTCAACTAGACTATTGCCAAAACTAGAATTTTTTTCGAGGAATTCGGGACAGAGAACCTAAAAAGGGTCACCACGTTCAGAACGATGAAATCAATTGTTGGACATTGACAGTTTCTTCGTCTCGAAAGTATGGTGACGATGATAATATTGTAACACCCAATTTTGCTGAATAAACTGCTTAGAGCTGCCCTGTTCGAACAGTAATTTACAAACGCGAAACTACATATTGTAGTTGCCTCAACATTTTACAAAACGAGTCTATGATTAACATGTAAAAGTATTTTTGCTCAATATATGTACGAGGCAGTATGCTTGGGCCCATCCTATACTTCGGACCTTCCGATCTTGAGGCACGCAAATCATTTAATAGCGAGATATGTGGATGACACTGCCTTGTTAGTGAGTAATAGTGACCCAGTTGGCCCTTATAGAGTCTTGGCTAAAGAGGTGGAACATATGTGTCAATGCAGAGAAATCAATGCATGTGACATTCACTTTGATTCTTCCGACATGCTCTGCCGATTTCATTAACGGTGATGATATTCCAAACAACGACACTGTCAAGTACCTGGGGCTGACACTGGACAGGAGTCTCACATGGAACCCTCACACTATGACCAAAAGAAAGCAGTTGGACCAGAAACATCGAAGAATGAGTTGGCTCCTCAGTACAAACTCAAAGCTGAACCTCTGAAAAAAGTTGTTACTATACAAGGCCATACTGAAAACGGTGGAGACTTACATATATATAAACAGCTTTGGGCACCGCAGCCAACTCAAACGTAGAAATTCTTCAGACGTTTCAGTCCAAAGTGCTGCGGAGGATTGTAGGCGCTCAGTGGTTTGTCCGGAAGTCAGTTATCCACCGAGATTTGCAAATACCAACGATAAATGAAGAAATTATGAAGTACAGCATCAGATACCTGCCTAGGTTGGATGTCTATATGAATCACCTTGCACCTCAACCTGTTGCACAACAGCAGGCACACGCGACGCCTGAAAAGGCAACATCTTCAATAAAATTGAATAGACATGGGTGTTGTTTTAGTAGCACGTGCCACATCAGTAGGACGCATTGGCGGGCGCATGGTCTGTAACTCCACCTTAAGAATAAGAACGATGAATATGCGTTCAAAAAACAACGAGGGATTTGAAATTACGCAGATCACATTAAATTCGGTCCTCTTGGTGTATACTGTTGTGTCGTTGTTTTTCTTACAGCGAGGTGGGTTGCTACAAATAAGGAATGGAGAAAGGTAAGGGGGAGACGTATATTTCTGAGCAGTAGAAGTGATAAAATAGAAGTTGGATCGGTTTATTTGAAGAGCCACCACACTGCGCATAGTGAGAATAAGAGATCAGCCCGAACTGAATTGACCTAAATGTGTCGAAATTGTGAGCTGGCTGTCAAACGTAACTCCAAGGATTTTCGGGTGTGAAGTAGTAGAATCCTTTCAGATCTCTATTAAAACATCCAATCCCATCGTAACCTACTTAGTTAAGGAGGCGTTAGCGGTTAGCGACTGCCTTTCAAAAGATTCGTACAAACTGGTCGCTTTGCCAAATGCGCGGCTGGTCCATTGAAGGGCCGCCTCGTAACCCTTGTAGACGTGATCGACCAAACCAGGGTGTTGATCGATGGCCCCTTGGCCGGTATTCCCAGTCAGGAATACATATTGAATAATATGCATTTGACTAAATACCGCATCAAGTTCCCCTACACCGCGCCCACACGCATTGTGCAGAAAGCTTGGGTAGACAGTGACTTGAAGGTACAATGAAACGCCAGCGCCCATGGTCACTCAAGGCTCAGAACATTTGCAGGCGTACTTAATTGTCCGTCTTTGATCGCTTTTAACTATTTTTCGCCAACAGTGCAACAGCGCAACAAGTTTCTGACCATCGCCATTAATGCCGTGAAGAAGTGCACCAAGGCTGAGGGTATTCCCCGTGTGTTGAAGATGTATAGACATGAGCCCAAAAGGGTAAGGGTGGCACAAAAGGCCGCCGCACCTGCTAAGGAAGAATGGACATTAGAAATAAAAAATAAAAATAAAAAAGATATTGATTTGGACGATAAGAACAAATTTAAATATTATTAAACAAAAAAAAAAAAAAAATAGGAAACCAATGCACAATTTAACAAACTCTTAAGAATCAATGAATGTTTCAACAACATAAAATCGATATAATGCAATCTTCGATGCATCGTGAACATTTTGTAAAAATAACCAATAATTTTAACAACGGTTTGTGGTTTCTTTGGCATTTTGTTATACATTTTATTATAATTGCGACATGTGACAAATTTGTGTGATTTTTGTTGTTCGCTCTGTTTATTTGATTCTAAAATTCGTGAATTTTTATGCGTTTCGTTTTAAAGTCGCAATCTTTCCACCTGCGCGACCCCGATTCCACCCATGCCGATTTCGCGTCGTAATAGCTCGTTTACACAGCGAGTTTCGTTGCGAGTTTTGATTCAGAGTTCACTCACGTCGCTTGCGAGTTCCAGTTTTCATGAAAAGCTATTTTCTTTTGGTTATACATACAAATGGAAAGTTGGAAATTTCAATTAAAAAATACATAATTTCAAACAATTTGCAGTGTATGCGAATAGTTTTTGCATTTTTTTTTTCATTCCTGCTACATTTTTATTAAAATATCAAAAATAAAAGTTTATAATTTGAAATTTACTAAAATCGAGTTGCCCAAAACTCGGAGTTTTGCTCTGTCTGAACGGGCTATAATTCGTTACTTTTCAATCACTCGTTACTTGTCAATCACTCGTTATTTTTCTAGTCTTTTTGCTCGCTCGAAATCAGCCTCAGTCGAAAATCGACAATTGGTTAAAGCGCATTTAAGCGGTGAGGAGAGAACGGTCTCGATACGCGAAGGAGAGTAAATTCTAAATTCTTTTTCTTTTGTTAACTTCTTGTGCTTAAATAATCGAATAGCAGAGAAGACTAACTGAGAACGAATAAATAAAATCACGGTAGCCGCACGCACACAATAAATTCGTTTTCTGCTTTATGCACTTTTGATGAGTTCTTAATTTCATATTTCTTCGTTTTTTTTTTGACTTTTGATAATAAAGTGTTATAAGTGTTTGTTTTTTTTGTCATTGTTTTTTACAAAATTTGGTTAACGCACTTAAAAGAAGGAGTTTCGCGTCTATTATTTTTAATATTGTTAATAATGATAAATGCAATATCAATAAAAAACACAACAACAACAACAGAAGCTGTAGCTCACAAGTAGCAATAGAAGAGAAGCAGCAGCATTAACAGAAGAGCTACAAGAATCTTTAGCTGATGAACACACGATCGACGAACGTATACAACAACAACAATAATAATAACAAAATTAATATAAAAAAACAGATATAATAAAATATACAAAAAGAAATAGACAGAAAATTACTACAACGCGTGAGCGAGCAAATATAGTGAAGCAAGTGCATGTGTTTGTGCATGTGTTTGGATGGATAAATTGGTTGAATTGAGTAGCGAGTAAATAGTAAGCGAGAAACACACTCAGCAAACAGGAGAGAAAAAGAATAAACTAAACCGTGTAAACTTAAACTTAAAAGGAGGAGAGAAGGAAAAAGCTACAAACATAACGTCAAATAACGTTATTATCGTCATCATTACCATCCCATATCCTACAACCAAATCATTGTTTCATTGTTGAAAAGGAATTGGCCAGATACTGAAGTAGAAGCCGAAAGAAAAAAAAAACGGCAACGACAACACCGACAAGCGTGTCGCTGACAGCAACAGTGACGACAACGGCAACGTCAAAGGCAAAAGCGAAGTAACTCGAAGCGATAATACGACAACCAACGTGACAATACTCGTAGGTGATCCACGGCCAAGTACAAGTCCAAATCTAAAATCATCGAAATTATCCGTTATACTTAGCGTATAGTGAAATAAGGAGACTTTCAATTAACAAAGCAGACAGATAGTCAAAAAGCCGACAACATGCAGCAGGAATCCAGTGAGGAAAGTTGGTTAGAGGAGCAGTGCCATCGTGAAATTAACGACCAACAAGACGAATACGAAAGAGAATATACAAGTCAACGTGACAATGCGTTAAGCACAGTCTGGGGTGCATTCCAGGATTCAGCAACTGCTGTTGCACAACTATACAGAGGTAAGGAAGGAGGAACATACTCATATAACATACTCGTTTTAAATTATATAAAATTTTATATTATAATAATTTATATATAATACTTAGGATATATGCAAGACATGTTCATGTAATCATTTTGTTGTATATTCGTCTCGTCTCCTCGTATGTTAATAGTATTTAGTGATGGGATGGTGGGGTAGTAGTAGGTAGTGTTTGGTATCTCATTCTAATCCTCTTGAAATAATTCAATAATTATGTGTATATACGCCAAATACATACATACATACATACATGAATACATATGCACAGAGAGTCATAAAAATATTCGCAACAGTTAAAGCAACACTTATTGTATGCGAGTATGTACACATAAGTATATATATTATTTCTGATCCTTCAAGTATAGATAGTAGATAATGAATTGGGACAGATAGATATTCATACTTTAACAGGTGACTACTAGTTTCTTTAAATTAAAACTCTTTTGAAATTCTTATATTTCTGAAAATATTTAACACATTGTTCTTAATGTGAGCTTATCCAATCTACGACCCCATGCGGTTCTCCAACTTAAACCGATATCATTTTTTAGGATTCCCGTGCCCATTGGTTACCAAATGGCGGAAACCTTTTACTACAGGTAGGAATCCATTAAATATACCATTTACCGTTTCTTTGTTTTGAGAATGAGAGAATTTCATCATCCACAGAAAAAAAATGAGAGTAACGATTTGAACACAAATCACAAACGTTTTGATTTTCGCCAAACATTTGCATAAGCCCTCAAACATGGCAATCGACGACACAAATGGCTTGCGATCTCTCTCTCTCTCTCTCTGTTCATAACATTTGCGCAAATATTTCTTTAGTGGATTCCTACCTTAAGCCTTCTCTGGTCCTTTCTCGGTCTGTATCTCATGAACCGTAATATGTAGACGGTTGAAATTTTCACAGAATGTATATTTCTATTGTAATAAATATAAAATAAAGTTTTAAAATCACAAGGGTCCACTAAAGAACAAAATGCGCAGCACTGTTTTGTCTACAGTATTATGAGCTTTGGCAAATGTTAACTTGCAGTTGGAGAGGATAGTAGAGTCAGCAGTGTTGCTCAATTGTTGTTTCTCTTTTTAACCCTTTCGCCCCTACTGGGACAATGCGTCCCAGCAAAATTTTTATAACATCATAACTTTTTTATTTCTGAATGTATTTTCGTATTTAAAACATCTGGGATTATGTGTCCCAAGACAACGTTAAAGACTAAGGATATCAAAAGTGTCTCAAACATTTTAGAATTTCCTCTTTTATCAAAATCTGCTGTCAAAATGGAAAGAAACCCCCCATGATTCGAGAAAAAACTCCGGTGCGAAAGGGTTAAGTCTTGTATTGTACAATGGTACGTTGTAACCTGACCTGGACTGGAAATCTGGTAGATTTTTTGTTTTTAAGGATTTATGATTTAAAATTATAAAACCGAATTCATACAACATAATGCAATTGAGAACATATTAAAGTCACTCAGTCAGTCAGTCAGTCAAGCGATTTCAAGTATATTGAGATACACGATGAGTAAATTAAAAACTACTCGTAATTATGTAAACGCTGCTGGAAGAATGGGATACATTTTTGGTAGTAGTTTGTGTGCCTTGGTGTTGATCCTTGGGCAAGAGTAAGTACTGACCATGATTATGAATACAACATACAACAACAAACTCAACTCAATGAGATTTGCAAAACTTGAAAGTGCAAGTTGAAGAATAAATGATTGACTGTTTTAATGTGATTCATAGTTCCACATGTGTGAAAATGCTAATTAAATTCTTAAAGATAAGAAACATTGACTTAACTAAGTAAGAGTTAGTGCAATGGCTAACAAATATGAGTATGAATACATTTGTGGACTATTCAGATTCAGATTTAGTATTCTCGGTACACACAAACGAATGATTATTTGCTGTACCCAATTTTATGCAAATTTGTCAAGTTATAAAAAGTGCTATAGCAAATTTTGATTCCTCTGTTAGTCAATCATTTTGCAAATATCTGCAATGATTATTATCATCATTACCATCATCATCATCATCATCATCATCGCTATCATTTCCTCCATATCTCAACTGACTAATATTCATGTATGTATGTATTCCTTCATCATTGGGGCACATACGGTAAAAAATAGGGATGCGCCGAGTAACACTTTTGCCGAGTAACGAGTACCGAGTTTTACTCGGCTCAATTTTTTTTCAAACGAGTACTCCGCCGAGTAACTCGGTTCTATCAAATTCCCATTTCGCGCGCGTAAGTAAGTACAAACTGGCTCGCGAAGGGAAGAGCGGAACTTGCAAAAGCTAAAGCTATATCAATAACTACTAATATTTGGACCTGCATGAATAACTTACTCGGATTCTTAAGCTACATCGCTCACTGGCTAGACGAGGAGTTTGAGCTTTAGCACAGAGTGTTGCAGATGTCACATTTTGACCCCACACGGTGGACAATATTCGATCAGTGTTTTCAGATTTATGCGTGTACTGGGATATTGATACTCGCATTCATCTTGTCTTCAGAGACAATGGACCCAATGTGGTGAAAGCCATAAATGATAGTCAATATGTTAGCAAAGGATGCTATATACATAAGCTGCAATTAGCCGTAAAAGCTTCGTTGAAGGAACAAAATGTAATCAACGTTATTGCCTCAGCTAGAAAAATTGTAGGCCACTTTAACCATTCTGCAGTGGCACAAGAAAAACTGACCCTGATACAAAAAGAACTAAAAATGCCAGAGCGCAAACTCGTGCAAGATGTTACCACAAGATGGAACAGTACTTTTTATATGATAAACAGATTATTAGAGCAAAAAAGGGCAATAAATCTCTACATCACGGACAACCCAAGTACAGCCGATCCACAACAATTAACTGAACGTCAGTGGGAGATCCTACGGGAGTGCAAGAAATTACTAAAATTACCAGCTCCACATTAGCATCAATTTCTGAAGTAATGCCCAACACTAAAGCCCTATTAAAATATTTATCAAAACCTGAAGTCTCCCAAACTTGTCCAAATATAGCAGATATGAAACAAAAGCTTGAAGGTGAAATTCAGGGCCGCTTTCAAGGGTTAGAAAAAAGACAATTATTATAATTTGGCAACTTTGCTAGAATCCCCGGATTCAGAATGCGATTTTTTCATCCAGAAAACTATGAACTGATAAGGAATACGCTACGTATACGTTATTAGAATCAGTAAAAAGAAGTGACATTTCAGAGAGTGCTAGCAGCAGTGAAGAAAACGAATCTGAACGATTACCACAATCACAAGATCCTCATGCATCTTTCTGGAATTGCTTCGAAGAATAAGCTTCCACCCAGCCACTAGAGCACGATGATCCTAAAAGCCCCATTGCTTTAGAATTAGATTGCTATTTAAAAGAAAATTTGTTGGCAAAAAAACAAAAGTCCTTTAGAGTGGTGGACAGGGCACCAATCAAGGTATCTAGAGCTGGCATGTTTAGCGAGAGTGTTTCTATGTGCACCAGCAAGCATCGTGTATAGCGAGCGATTGTTTTCGGAGGCTGATAACGTCTACAAAGAAAAGAGTTATAGCTGTTTTAAATATTGATTATTTTTATAACTGTTCTCTTAATTTTGTCTCACCAACTACTCATTCACTAGGATAATTTTGATTTCATTAATTGAGATTGGGTGTTGGCTACCGATATTTCAAAGGGGAATACGCATACATATTGTGTATGTATAATGAGTTTGCTAAATCAGCTAATTCAGCTTTAACGCAGTTAGGTTTCATCTTGTGTTATTCTGAGAAGCTTTTTTTATTTTTTACTGTTGTTGATTCTTTTGTTGGCGACTGTTGGATCTGATGACAAGACCGACAGATCAATAGATGGATCGGATTGATTCAATGACAATAATGTCGATTCTACAGATTTTTTTGTTTTCGTTCAATGCGATTACTGCGAATCATGTCGCCAGTCACCAGCCACCAGTCAGTCAGTTGACTCTGTTCGGTTACTCTGATTTTGCTTACATATGTATAATAATAATAACAAAAACAATCTGTATAAACAAACAAATAATAAAACAAAATAAACAAACAACTTTATTGGATTGGATTCAATGAAAGTGAAATTTTGTTACTATGCAAATATATTGAATGTGTTAGCATGGTTTGGTTTGCTTTGCTTTAGTTTTGCTTAGCTTAGCTGGACTGGCTGCTGGTTGCCGGTTGGTTTCTTCCATAAATTTGTGCGTACAGAATGATGAATCTCTTCCATTTCCATTTATTGCAAACATATGTACTTAGCATTTGTTTGTGTGTGTATAAATATACGTGTACATATATATAGAACATACTCGTATGTATGAAATCATATTCAGTTTCTGTTTCATTTGTTTTCATCTCATCTTATATAGTTTACCTACAATATTTTATTTATTTCTTATTATTTAGTTATTTAAATTCTAAAAACTTAACATAACTTACCTACAATATAATGCATACAATTCAATTAAATAACTGAATTGCTAACATCATCATCATCATCATCTCTTAGTACATTACTTCAACTTTGACTCTGAAAGAACTCAAAATGTGTAACAAATTTGCACCGTTTTCTCTGTGTCATTGTCATTGCTATCGCTATTAATATTGCTATTGCTTTTTAGGGTTCCGGACCCAAAGGGGGTACCAAACGGAAACCTGTTGCAAAGGCTTCGTTGTCCATGCGTCCGTCCTCGGGTCATATCTCATGAACTGTAATAGCTAGAAACTTGCACTTTTTCTTTTCACAGAATGTGTAGTTCTATCTGGGCATCAGCATCAATTACTAAAACTAAAATATGTTTTAAAACTTAATGGGGTCCCCATACAAGAAACTTTTTGGTTTGTATGGCAGCTATAAGATCCAGTAATCCCACGATCTTGAAATTTAGATGGTTGGTGGCTATACATCAGAAACTTTTGCTGTCGATATTTCAGTTTTATCGGATCAATAGAGAGGGTACCTCCCATACAAACATCCAGTAAAATTCAGGTTCTTATTAGAAAAACTTTTTTGTTTTTTGTCTTATCGAACTGAAACTTAGACACTATAAGTTTCTGACATAAGCGCTATATATCTGTTGGAATCAGTTAAAACTGCTAACTAGGAAGGGTACCTCCCATACAAACCCACAATTAAAATTCAGGTTCTTATTAGAAAAACTTTTTTGTTTTTTGGACTATTCAACTGAAATTTAGACACTAATAAGTTTTTAATATAGACGCGGTACATCTGTTGGAATCAGTCAAATCGGACCACTAGGGGGGTACCTCTCATACAAACCCCAATCTGGTACGGAACCCTCCGAGTACGAGTCTGACTCGCACTTGGCCGATTTTATTTCCATTTCCATTTTCATTGTCATTGATTCATTCTTCATTTTCATTTTTGCTTTACAAAAATTTCTCTTGCAATTATAAAATTAGATGAGAGTTGTTTATTGTTGATTTGGGATACAATAATAGTAAAAAAGAAATCCACCATCTGAATGTATTTGTCAAGCAGCAGCAGCAGCAGCAGCAGCAGCAGCAGCAGCAGGTTCTTTAATTAAGTTGAATTGAATTGAATTGATGATGAAGAGGTGAAGGTAGCACTGAACTGATCCGATTTAATCTGATCTGAAGTAAAGTAAAGGTAGGAATCCTCTATACACTATATTTGCGCAAATGTTATGAACAGAGAGAGAGAGAGAGAGAGCGCAAGCCATTTGTGTCGTCGATGGCCATAGTTTTGAGGGCTTGTGCAAATGTTTGGCGAAAATCAAAATGTTTTGATTTCTCTTCAAATCTTTACTCTCATTTATATATTTTTTTTTTGGGGGATGATGAAATTCTCTCATTCTCTCATTCTTGTGAATATTTTAATGTTAATGTTAATGATGTTAATGTTAATGTGTGTTTGATGTTAGTGTTCAACGGACAAAACAAAGAAACGGTAATTGGTTTAGTGGATTCCTACCTTAAGTGTACAATGACTGACTGACTGAATGCAGCAGAGCACACATTTGTACCCCTAGTTAGGTAGGTAGATAGGCGCTCCTAAATTCGTAGGTTGGTACTTAGGTATGTAAGTATGTGTACAAACATCATCGCATGATGATGATGATGATTATGAAGATGGGTCAGAGAACAAAAAGACAAAATTAATATGAAGAATGGATTAGATCGAGTGAACTGTATAAAAGGTTCTGCACTGACTGCTGCGATCGTATGATGATGGGCTATGAAGAAAGAAGATAGAGAGGTCAATCGGTTCAAAGTGGCGTTTGGTGCATTTGCTCTTGTGTGTCTATGAGAAATTGAAAGGAATAATAGGGAGTGAGGGATAAAAAAACAAAAGATTGATTTTTATTTCTTTGCTCTAGTTTTGATGTTTTCATTTGTCCTCATTGTTGTTGTTGTGTGTTCTTTTGATTTTCATTGATACTTTGTAAGCAAAAAACTAAAGGGTGGATGGGTGACTGGTAAAGAGTTTTGTACAAACGATAATGTTGATCCATGGGCATGAAGATTGAAAAGTGAGACGACTTAAAATCATAGCATTGTCTGTCCCTGCTGCCTATTGTTTTGTTGTTTTTTTTATTGCTCAGCAATTTCTCTCTTGTTTAGTTTTTTGATATTTCTATTCATATGTAGATCAAACCGATACAAATATTACGGATATTCTTATTCTTATTTAGTAGCATAGCCTTTGTTTTGGCATCGAATCCACAAGATTTTGATACCTTTGGGAAGGAATGGAGCTCCAAGTATTCCTAACTGCTACCCAAAGCTTTTTAACGATACTTGCTACACGGGTGGCAACACCATTCTTCACGTCGCACCACAAATTCTCAATTGTGTTGGCCCTGGAACCACTGTGTGGCCACTTTACTTGTATATCACTCGATCGATGATGTTTCATTGATTTTGGTGTGAATCTTGGTTGCCTGACTTACTGACGACACCCAGTTCCACCATAAAGCATGATTTTGGATGAGTCCAGCTATAAAATGTTTCACCATTTCAGTAATGGCTCGCTTATAGTAGATCACATTTTTAGAAAGAGATAATTGAGAAAAAAAAAGGAACATAACAATACAAATGATCAAACTTAGTTGAAGAGAGTCACTACTATTATTTTGAACTGTAACTGTGTGTATGTATTTATGTATGTATGATGGGCGTTGTGCAGTTTAAAAATTAAGTAATCAATTTTCTTGTGACGTCATTAGAAGGCTTTTGGGAGAATGCCATTTAAAATTGTAAGAAATTGCCGGCATCTTCTATTGTATTTCTATTACCATAGACATACACATACACATACACTGCATGTAGTAGATGGTTGTTGTTGTTGGTTGTGTTGGTGTGTAAATTAAACAGCTGTTTTTGTTAATTCGCATCATCATTATCATCGTCATCATCATTATAATGTGGTGATATCTTAAAGTAAAAAATGAAAGCAAAAGCAAAATCAAAAAATTAATAAGAATTATGTCGTTTAGCATTCTTTCTCTCTCTCTCTTTGTTCACTGTTCTCTGTTGTTGCAATCCTGCAATATCATCCTCATCATCATCATCATCATCATTTCCATCATAATCATTATCATCATCATCATTATACAATTCAAGTTAATGTACGAAACCCGGCACTTTACTTATTTGTTGTTTCTATTTCCATATAAATTTTTTTTTATCTAAAAACACACACACACACACACACACATCTATTTACTATATATACTCAGAATTTGTGCGATTGGAATTTTTTCTTTTATTTCATTTCATTTCTTTTTATTTTACTCTTATTTCGCTTTGCATTTGATTTGAGTTTGTTTTCTTATTTTTTTGCAATTTAGTTGTACTGTGTTTTGCTTTGTTTCGTAGCTCTCTCTCTCTCTCTATCTCTCTCTTTGTGTTGTTTCGCTTCTCATTTATATTTTATTTATTTATATTCTAATACATACTTACATATGAATGTATGTACATAAGTACAATACACATGTGAAATCAATTGCCGGTCGAATCCATCATGATGTACATCATCTATGGAAAACCAACAAGGAATATTTTTCGTCTTTTAAGTCCTTTGTAAAATGTAATGGCATGAATGACCACCATTTTGGGAGTCGTTCTAATCACATGGCACTGCTGCAACAGGTCTTATGTTACAGTGAGAGACAAAAAGCATCCTACAAATGCTTCGGACTTCTGGAGAGGCAGACTAAGCAGACCCGTGTTTCCTAGGGAAATCAATGATGGCTAGGTTATCTAAAGATAGATCTTATATCTGGCTGATTTCCGCCTGGTGTATATATAGTAATATAATGTCATTATTAGAATTGATTTCACTACTCCTGAATTCGTTTTTGATATCATTTGACGTTAGATTCATTTGGGCAATCATGCAATGTGACACAATTTCAATTTCTTTGTATTCATATTAAGATTGGAAATTAGTGGAATTGTGGAACCACACAGAGAGTGACCGAGAGAGAGAGAAAGAGAGGAAATATAGTAGAATCTCTATTTGTTGAATCAAAATCTCGTAAATTAATAATAATAAAAAAATGCATACTTTTAAATTGTAGAAATACATAATAGGTAAATGTACAAAGATGGTAAAAATATCAAGAGAAAGAAAGAAAATAGAAATCTGTTTCTGATTCTGTTTTTTTTTTTTTTTTCTTTGTATTTTCTAGAACGCTCATCGAATACATTTCCAGATACTGGTGCATTGTGGCTACCGTTTCAAACAGCTGCTGGTACAGTAACAACTCTATATAAAGGTAAGTATGATCACTAATTCTTGTCAATTGATTTAAAAAAAAAAAAAACATTTGTTAATTCAAAAACTTCTTATATGATATTAACAATAGAGTCTTGTGATGGTCTGAAGCGTTCTGGAGATGCTGCCATACATTTTGGCTACCAAAGACGCACACGTGAATTGGCCGATTGGGCACGCAGCAAAAAACGTCGCATGATACGCCGTGAAGATTTGCTGGCATATTTGGCTGGAAAACCATTGCCACCTTTAACACCCACACATGCCAATCGTCGGTGAGTCGCCGCTAAAAAATACAAACAAAAGACAAAAGCAGAACAAACACAGACAAATTCCAAACCAAAGCAAATCAAATGTAAACGCAAATGCAAATGCAAAATTTTGATTGTCCGTCCCATCTGTTTTGTGACTTGACTTGTGAATTGTGCCTAGTGATAACTCAACTCAGCACATCGCGTCACACTCAACTTATATACTCAACTTATCTGAGCAGTTGAATAATGTGAAAACAACATAGACTAAGACAGACATATGGAATGGATAGAATCAATTGAATTTACAAAACAATTACAATTTGATTTGATTTGGTTTGTTTTGTTTTCTTTTGTTTTAAGACTTCAATTGTCTGATTGTTTTTTCAATTCGATTTGGTTTTTGTTTTTTTTTCTTTTTCATATTTTAGTTCACCAAAACCAGAGCCTGTAGCCGCTCATCATTTCCATCATCTAGTGGGTAATGGCGTTGTTGCTGGTTCGGTATTTCCAGCCACAAATATGTGTGGGCCACAAGTACCAAATCTTGGTGGTTTGCAGCCATCAGCATCCAATGTCCATGGTGTTGGTGGATTATCAAATAATAATAATATTCTTTTACCAGCTGGTAATGGTAATGTTCATGGTCATGGCCATGGCCTTCATGAAACTCATGATGATTTGCATACCTTCAAGGAGGCGCTTGTCTTGCGTCCACGGTAAGTCCAACTCAATTCAACAATCCCCAAATAACCAAACATCATTAAACCATTCATTTTCTTTTGTAACAGCAATCCAGAGTTGTTTGCTTTTGTGGCCAATGAAATATCACGCCATTGCAAGCGCCCTGGAAGTCCAATCGATGATAAAATGGATGTTTGCCATTACAATAGCAAACGTCAACGTTTCATGTAAATTCAAGCAACCAACCAACCAACCAACCAACCAACATACTAAACAAACAATTTACATACTCTCAAACACACACACACACATGATAAACAAATGAAATATATAAAAGCCAAATGGCAATTACATATTTTCATTGCCATTATCATTGTCGTCGTTGTAATAATTAATCATCACCCAATTCCACTAAATGTCATCATATAAAGCCATCAGTTAAAGGCTGCATACATTATTATGTAATAATAATAATAATATTAAAGAAACAACAACAACAACATTTAGTAATAAAAAAGAAAAAATAAGAAAAAAGAAAGAAAGAAAAATATTTAATAAAAAAAAATATTGAAACTACCAAAATAAAAGAAAAGTAAAGTAGTCATCAACAAACAACACTTTACCTACTACTTAGATATATAGGGAATGCGCAAAAGGAAACGAAGATAAGATGATAAAGAAAAGTGGAAGAAATGATAAAAAAAAAAAAAACAGTATGAAAGTATGAAATGGAATGTTAAGGGCGGGCATGCAGGTGAAATAAGCATGGGAAAACAAATCCTGTGAAATTTAAGTTTAAACTTAAAAAAAAAAAAGAAAAGAAACAGAAACTATTTAAAGTAATAAATATATATAAGACATAAAGATAAACTTCATATCAAATGTAAGATGATTAATGATATATGAAGTTAAAGGAAATTTTCTAAACCCACATAAATCGCACACACACACAAAAAACGCAAAACACAAAAGAAAGAAAAGAAATTAAATAATTCAATACAAAATTTTGTAATATTACAAGAAAACGGAAAATACTTATAAAGTTAAGTTCTCCAGTTTTTTTTTTTAAGAATATTGTTGTGTATATCCGATGAAGATGAAGATGAAAACCTCTTCTCTGTTTCTTCTTCTCGAGCTTAAAATTGAAAATTCAATGAAATTAAATTAATTAAGAAATAATTTCGACTATTTTGTTTAGATTTTTTTTATTGTTTTTTTTTTTTTGTAATTTATGCGATTTTTTTTATTGTTTTTTTTTGTAATTTATGCGATTTTTTTTATCGTTTTTTTTTTTGTAATTTATACGATTTTTTTTTTTTTTTTTTTGTTTAAAACAACATGAAGTAAGTTGAGCTTGTGCTTGTAAATAATAAACAAGTATGGATGATTAAATTACAAAATAAAATAAACATATTTAAATTTGAGGAAAAAACAGAGAAGAGAGGGAAAAGTAAAGAAATGTGGGAAATTTGTTTATTTTTATTTTATTATTATTTTTTTTTTTTTTTTTTGTAAACTTGTATTAAGTCATGAAAAAAGACGAAGAAAAAGAAGAATTTAAATGAATTGAAATTATAAAAATAATAATAATAAACAAAACAGAATACAAGAGAACAGAACAGCAAAGAAAGAACACAAATGAAATGTTGTAATAAATATTAAATATATAATGTTCTCCTTGATGATGATGTTGATAATATAATATAATAATAATAATAACATTTATATACATATATAAAATAAATATATTTAAATAAATATTTATAATTTATATTGTATTAATAATTAAAAGAATTTAATGTATCGGAGAAAACAAAAACAAAAAACAAAAAACATTAAAAAAAAGTGTAATAATAAATAAAATAAAATTTATTTATAAAAATTACAAAACACAAAAAATGAGAAAAATTTTTATAAAAATTCTTATATAAAAAATAATAATAATAACAGCAGCAACAACAGCATAAACACAAATACCAACAACAACACCACCAACAAGTGTCTTGTTTTCATTGCAACAAATCATTCATTACTTATTATTTTTTATAGGTTAAAAGTCACCGCGGTTTTTTTTCTTTTTGCCATACATAGATCTGTCAACATTAATCTAATTGTGTTTGAAAGATGACATTTCTGGCTACATGCTTTGTGAAAACAGTTGAATAAATCGTTGCTTGTGTTAAAAGTTATACTGATTTGAATATCAGTGAAATATCTGAAGAATTTCGCTCTGTTAAGATTTTTTTTTTTTCCCCATAAAAGAAGGGGGGCAAACGCTACAAAAACATGCCGAATATTTGTTTGTGACCCAGGAGTAGTTTGTTCGATTCCATTCCGGATATTTCAATGTCATAAATGCACCTTCCATTGGTCGGCCTGTCACTGAAAAAATCGATGAAATTTTGCAACTAATAGATCAATTCTGGCACGTAAGCTGTCAAGAGATAGTGCAGACAATAAACATCAACCATATAACAGTTGGAAATCATCTAAAAAGAGCAGACTACTCAAAAATGCTCGATGTTTGGGTGCCACATAAATTAACTTAAAGAAATTTAATTGACAATAAATATTTATTTATAATCATCAGTGAAACGCTGCTGAAACGTAACGAAATGGAACCATTTTTGAAGCGAATCATTAAGGGCTACGAAAAATGGATTAAGCGAACGATCATGGGCAAAGGCCGGTGATCTTCCACAAAAGACTTCCCAGACGTCAAACAAGGTTATGTTGAGTGTTTGGTGGGATTTGGAGGGAATTGTCTATTATGAGCTGTTGGAACGTTGCGAAACGGTTAATTTGGTCCTCTACTCTACCTCTACCGTTTGTATGAAACAATCAAGAAAGAGCCACCATAAATGGCCAACAGAGAGGGAGTTAGTTGTCTTCCATCATGAAAATGCTAGGCCACACACATGTTTGGTGACCAGGCACAAATTGCCGGAGCTTGGTTGGGATGTTTTGATGCATCTACCGTATAGCCCGAACCTTACACCCTCTGACTACCATTTGTTTCGGTCTCTGCAAAACTCTCTTCATGGTAAAAAAGAAATTGGAGCAACATTTTGTTTATATTGTATATTAGAAGTTTGTTTTCCATGCTAAGTTTGCTTCTCTTGCTTAGAAGCCAGTTCACTTTTTTATTATATAGGAACAGGATTGAGCAATGGTTGTTGTAAGGTTTTTTCATGTTAGGAGTTTGTCAAGGTGAAAGCCCAAATATTTCACAACTAAGGACCAACAAAAGTGACCGGTGGATGAACGAAAACAATTGTGAGTTATCTGAGTTTACCTTGACGTTCCACCTTGTGAATCAGGCTTCCAAGCAGTTCAAATATGACTGTAAGTTTGTAATGGCTTCCGTCGGCGAATTGCCGGAACAGAGAATCGCAGTGTCATCAGCGTATGTGGCTAAAATGGTGGAATTAGCATAGCATTAGGTGGAGGTATATCTTTATCATTTATTGTTATAGCGGCAATAGAAACACACACTCGTGAATATTTTAACTATTTACCCTATTACGGTTCATGACAGACAGACGGACGGACGAAAGTATTGTATTTAAAAAATATGTAGTGTTAAATCTTGTAAGAGTTAATGAATCCTTCATGATATTATGGTATATACTTGTATGTTATTAGAAGCTTCTAAAGGGTACCAAACGGAACCCTATTAGTGTGACTTCTTTGTTCGTCCGTTCGTCGGGTCATATCCATGAGATATACCGTCATAGCTACAGAGTTGAAATTTTGCACAGAATATGTAGTTCCATTCGGGCAACAACAACAAACACTAAAACTAAAATATTTTCAAAAATGTAAACGGGTTCCCATACAAGAAACATTTTGGTTTATATGGGAGCTATACGATCCAGTAACCCCACGATCTTGAAATTTGCTTGGTTGGTTGGTGTGATAAGTTTTTACTATAGGTGCGGTACTACGTTGGAATCGGTCCAATCGCACCACTAGGGGGAGTACCTAGCATACAAACTCCAATCTGGTACGGAACCCTCCGTGTACGAGTTTTGACTAGCACTTGGTCGATTTTTTCTTCTTTCTTTCATCATATTTTTCTCGAAAATGTGCTAAACAAGGTTAAATGTCTTGATTTTTATGGTTGGAGAAAGGTCGATGATTATTTCATTTGTTAATTTGTTCGTTAGTGTGATACGTGTCACTTTGGTCTGATAATTGCAGTGTTTGCAAGATAACATCAATGATCAATCAAGGACCGTCGCTAGATATAGAATTCTATTTTATTATCAAAATCCATGGCCGCCAATCATGATAGTCTTAAATTTTTTTTATATAAAAAACTTAAGAACTTAATCAACTAAGTAATTATGGACTATTTATGTAAGTAAAGACGAAATAAGCATTATATTTCTGAATGGGTGAAACCCTTGTTCCATTCTATTAATAAAATCAATCACGAAAAATTTGAGCCATTTAATAATCAACTAACAAGATGGCCTGATCTCTAAAGCAAAGAAGCTACTCTCCTCACAATTATTTGAAATCATCAAAAGCTTTTGGTCCAAGAGATCCTTTTGTGTGGTGGTGGATGGCGTCTGCTCATCCTTGTGTTCTATCAAAGCTGGAGTTCCCCTAGGGAGCTGTCTTTCTCCAACTCTATATTCTATCTTTACACATGATGTGCCTTCCACCACTCCAAGTAATGTAAATGACTCAGACTTTCTGATGACTTCTATCGAAGGATTCTTGTATGTCGAGTGCGACAAATGCCATACAGGAATATCTACATCAGTTCGATAAGTGGTAAGTGGAACTTCGCCTTAAACGTAGCAAAATGCCTTTGTGCCACGTTCACCCTGAGGAGAGACATTTGGCCAAGCTTAACCCTAAATGGTCAACCCCTCGAACATAGCGGCCATAGGTATCTGGGTGTATACTTGGAGAAGCATCTCACCTTTAGGAGGACAGGAGTTTCGGCTTCACTAAAGGCTAAGGTGGAATATATGAGATGGCTATTGCACCCTCGCAATAATCTGTTTAGTCGAATCTAGACAGGATAAAAGTCTTTCAGGCTAAAACACTTCGACGGATCTCTGGCGCTCCTTGGTATATATGGACTAGTGATATTGAAATAGATCTGTGTATTAAAAATATATGAGACCTTATCCATGCTCAATCAACTGCATTGGCCAGAAGGCTTCTATCCGCCGTAGACGATTAAAACTATCGCAACTTACTGATTTACATACTAGAACAATAAAACCCTCAGTATTTTTAAAACGTATCTTTATTTTATCTTTTAATATTATAATAACAATATGTAAATAGTCTGTAAATTTTGTATCATGTTTCACTAAAAAGCAATTACTACAGATACATTACCAACTAGATGTAATGTCCAGTTTGCGCTCCTGTTAACTAATGTTTTATCTTTAGGCAAGTTGCTTCTGTATAGTAACAATATACTAAATAAATAATTCTTTTTTTTGAAGGAAAGTTCTTTAGCGAAGGGGAGTAAATCCAAAAAAATATGAAAATGAAATGTAACGAAAATCAAAATTTATCGAGCTATTTAGGCAAATACAATTGAAATGTCTCCGCGGCGTAGTGGTTAGAGAGTAGGACTTGCAAACCGAGAACGTGAGGTTTTTATTGTTATTGTTTTTTATTTTTATTTTTTGAAGTGAAACTTCTTTAGCGAAGGGGAGTAAATCCCAAAAATATGGAGCTATTTAGGCAAATACAATATGGAAGTGAAACTTAAAATTTTGATTTTCGTCATACAATATTTCATTTTCTAATTTTTGGATTTACCTCCTTCGCTAAAGAAGTTTCACTTCCATATTGTGCTTATGAGGGTGAGGCACCCTACTTATAATTTTTTTTTTTTAAAGGGCCCCTTTGGCGTTCTTATTTAATGTCGTTTTAAAAGTCATTTCTATGTCGTCATCGTTTTATTGTCGCTTCGTTTCTAAATTCGCATTCCTGAAACACTCGTTAAGACGAAGAAACGAAACCATTTAGAGCTGGTTTTTGGTATTTTTGCGAAAATTTGGTGGTTTTGTTAAATAAAATATCATAAAATGGCTAGTATAATGACAAATGTCTTTCAAATACCGCTTAATGGAATCCAAGTGACTGCATTTGTCTTGTTGCACCTCAGTTTGCTTTCGCAGCGGATTTGTTAGCTGAGGACCGGACCCTTGGTGAAACGGTTGGTATTTCGTCATTGCTGGAATTTATGGAAGCAGGCGCTTTATTTAAATTTTCACCACTTTCACAGTTTATATTTGAAGCCTTTTCTTCCACAAGAGTCAGCTCCTGAATTTCTTCAACGATTTCTATAACATCTCCCATCAGATTGATTTGCTTCTCAAATTGCAATAAATTTGCCACCGCTTCTTCCAACGATGCCAGTGGAATCTGCTCATAGGTGCATCCTCCTGTTGCTCTAGCTTCAGATTTGTTGGTCATGAGCTTTTCTTATACTTTGAAAACTTTGAAAACCGTTTCGAAAACTCTTCCTATATTCTGGATTTTTTTCATATCTGAAACCAAAGTTTCGAATTGCCGCAACATTGTTATTTAAACCCTAGGATTACTGGATCGTAAAGCTCCCATACAAATATTTGCGGTCTCAGTGTTGAAATGCTGTGTGTGTATTGACTCTACCCTAAACATAAGTCAAATTAATAATTAAATATTTCTGAAACCTCTATAACAGAGGAGATATCTGATAATAGGTATGATATTTAAACATAGTGACTTCTTGTGGTTGTCTCATATTGTATGTATGTATAATATTTCTGGAAGAGGTAAGTTTCACTAAAAGTGTAGGGTAGGGAAAACTATCGTTGGAAAAACTTTTTAAAAACACACAGAGCCTATTACATCATATCACATAAGATCAACATTGACATAGGAGAGAGAGAGTATATTCAATAATTGGAATGATCAGATCACATCAGATTAATACAACATGTATTTCAATAAACAAATAATTCATTTTACACCATTTTCATTTCTGAGGATGCTACAATTCAATTGATCGTTCAGATTGTTTAACTACAATAGTTTAGATCGATCTATAATAAACGAGTGAATGAAAGATCTGCCAGCTTCGTTTGATTTAAACGAAATTCATTCATTCACATACATATTTACATATACTTTTTTAGGGTTCCGGACCCATAGGGTACCAAAGGGAACCCTATTGCATAGACTTCGTTGTCCATCCGTCCGTCCTCGGGTCATATCTCATGAACCGTAACAGCTCGAGAGGTGAACTTTTCACAGAATGTGTAGTTCTATCTGGGCATCAGCATCAATTACTCAAACTAAAATATTTTTTAAAACTTAATGGGGTCCCCATACAAGAAACATTTTGGTTTGTATGCCAGCTATACGATCCAGTAATCCCACGATCTTGAAATTTAGGTGGTTGGTGGCTATACATCAGAAACTTACGCTGTTGAAATTTCATTTTGATCGAATCACTAGGGAGGGTATCTCCCATACAAACCCCCATTACAATTCAGGTCCTTATTAGAAAACTTTTTTATTTTTTTGTCCTATCGAACTGGAATCAGCCAAATCGTCCAACTAGGGGGGGTATCTCCCATACAAACCCACCATTAAAATTTAGGTTCTTATTCTTTTCTTCTCTTTTTGGTTTCTAAATTGTGTTTTTTTTTTTTCTTTAATATAAAGTATAAAAATATGCATTTCATTAAATTTGTTTTTTTTTTTTATTTTTGCTTTGTAAAATATAAAACAAAAAAAAAAAAATGTATTTGCAACAAAAAAACACATAAAAAAAAAAAATAAAATTGAATTTATTACATTGCAACATTTTCCTAAATTATATTTATGTAAATACTCGTATTTTTGTTTTAATGTTTTTTTTTTTTTGTTTTTAATATAAACATGAAAATAATGATTAAAATAATTAATAAGTAGTTCTAGTTGTTGTTTAACAGCAGCCCTACTAACAATCTCTCTATGCTGCTGCTGCTATAATCTGATGATTTGCTTTTATTTCACAAACAATAAACTTGGTAATTTTATTGCAATTGAGTTATATTTTTGTTTTTAAAGAATTTTCTAAATTTAACACACAAATTTTTTTTTTTTTTTTTTGTTTTCTTTTGTATTACAATAATAATAATAATAATTCTCATTTATTTATAATTTATTTAATTTATGTATATATATATATATATAATTTGTTTTGTTTTTAAACTTATGCTATGCAATTGTTTTATAAATTTAATTTATAGATTTTTATATATAAAAAAAAAAAAAAAAAAATAACAAAAAAGATGAAATAAAATAATAATTATAATCTGCAATATTTTTTCGTGTAAATGTTTCCTTTCTGCCTGCGCCCTTTTCCAACATGATCGTGAAATCAATCGATCACATTATTATTAGTTTACGGAATGTTTACTTAGTTAATTTGTTAGTTTAGTTCGATTCGATTCGATTTTATTTGATTTGATTTGATTTGATTATTTTATTGTTTTATATAAAAGCAATAAGCAACAAAAATTGGAAAATGGAATAATAAAATTGAATTTTTCATTTGCATATAAACAAAAGAAAAGAAATATACATAAGTACAAAACTGTAGAAATGAAAATATGTTAATAAAAATACAATAATTGGTCATAGTGGAGACATGTTTATGATGATGATGGTGATTGTGTGATTTGATATATCTACTCTTTCTTGATGCTGATGCTGCTGCTGATGCCTACCATATAATGAATTCAATTGGATTGAATTTAAAAATGTAAGGAACATGATGTTATCGTTGTCATTATTAGTTTTATCATTTTATGTTTGCTTGTTGGTTTTTGTTAACATCAACAACAGCAACAACAAAATACAACGAAATCTGTTATAATTTTATTAATTAATTACATAAATATTGTTGTAATAATAATAATAAGAAGCAAATTAAACTTTTGCATTCATTAAATGTAAAAATTCATAGTACAATTTTCATTTTATCATTTTTCTTTCAATACAATTTTGCAAATTTACAATATATGATGGTATGTGTGTATATATAGAATTTATATGTTGGTATATGTAGAAGTACAATATATTGACTGACATACAATGATACAATATATCAATATTTGTTGTTTGTTTTATTGTGTTAGGTTATGTATGTTATTTTTAATTTCTGTTTTAAGCACAATTTGTTTTTTTTGTTTTGTTATTGTTGTGGTTCAGATTTACCAGGGTTTCGTTTCTTACTTCATACTTCACATTCATAATAGATCCAACCATCCATCATCTATTTAACCATCCATCCATTCAATAATCTTCAATATATTTATAGTTTCATTCTTCATCTTATTTTCTTATGCTGTCTTCTGTCTATAGATTTTTAGATGTCTGTTTTGAGTTCTGTGAGTTGGAGTAGTAATTTTATGTATATAATATATATATATGGATTATTAAGTGTTGTTGTGGTCGATCCGCTTAGAATTGCACCCAATTGGCATTCGACGCATTCTGTTGCCCTTGTTGTTGATTGCCACTATAAAAAAATAAAATGAAAGCATATTTAGTTAAATTCAAATTCAAATGGATTTGTATGTTGTATCGATATTTACCCAGCGGAAGTATAATCTGTCCATTCCGTGCCAGTTGCTGTACCAGATGCTGATGTAGGCTTATGCGCTGGCGAGACACCAGGACTTTGTCGCACAGCATCAACACTTGAAACTGGCGGAGGTGCTATTTTACTAAGACCACCAGGGGGTGGTGGAAGTATGCCGCTCGATGATTTTGCTTTGCCTGTACGTGATGAACCCTCAGTACCATCTTTTTTCTATGCCACAAACAACAAACAATAAAAATCGTATATCGCTTGATCAAATTAGTGATGTGTCTTACCGTGATGCGCATATTGATTTTAATTGTTTCGCCTTCCTTGAAACCTAAATCAAGTTCTTGTTTTGGTTCAGTTTTCTCTTTTTCGATTTGTTCTTGATTCTTCACCCATTTGAAGTGATCTTGTAACGCAACATTTAAGTCAAACGAATCCGAACGATCCCCAAAGCCAAGACCAAGGAATGCTGATCTCCCATTGTCATCTTGGACACGAATTACAAAGTAACGTGAACTGTCGGACACTGCCTCAATGGCAACTCCAGGATATGTATCAATGGGGCAGTTGGCAAATAGTGCTCCACTTGTTTTATCCTCCAATTTCAGAATGCATGTGGTACCTTTAGCGACAAGTCGCATCCGTCCAGTCCAAGTGGGCTCACCAAGATTCCAATCAGCCGCTCTATATAAACCATACAATTAAAATATCAAATTATAAATAATTATACTTTTGAATAAGAAATGATCACTGAAGCATGAAGTATACTCAGTACAAAGCAAACCAAAATTATTGTATTTAGTTAAACAAATAAAGTACATATTCGCATATACACACGTACACACACGTTCATGGAAGAATGTACAAGTGCACTAGTGTATAAATGAATGTTTGTATGTGTGTATTTAGCATTTCTTTACATTACTGCAAGTAGCAAAAGACAAGTACATACAACAACACAAGCAGCAAAGAAAGACAGAAAAACAGCATACGTGGTGTAAAAGTATAAAAACAGAAAGACAAACAGGCAGACAGACAGATAGACAGACAAAAAGAAAGCAAACAATTAAAAGACAATATAAGTAAATAAATCCATTTGGTACTGAGGCTAAGGTCAGGGAACAAAACAAAAAATCAATTGGAATTGAACTTCAAAATGTCGCTGGCATGCTATGAAAATAGAGAGTATATAGTTTAGTTTAACCTTGGCCATTGCTGTCACAACATAATACCATCATCATCATTATCATTATCACCACCATCATAATTATCATCATCTTGATTGCACTTTTGATAAGTTTATTACACATTTGGATGGATTTGGAATGCTTTGTTTCTGTCTATATGCAACACAACACATACACACACACACACACACACACACACACACACACTCACTCTTTAAATGCGGGGGCGTTCTCGCATATTGTGTATTAACCATAACTTTTCAAATTTCTTTATATTTTTGCATTGATTGCAATAAAAAAATATACATCCATAGGACTCAGTGGTGAGTAGGAGAGAACTTACCTATAGCCTCTGTTGCTGGCACGGGGTGGAATTTTGTATATGAAGACCTCGGGTTTAACAATCAGTACACTTTCGTAATCCATTCTATTTTTCTATATTTATTTCGTTTTTTGTTTTTAAACCAAATTTCCTCTATTTACTATACAATTTTTTTTTTCCACATAAACTTTAAGTGCTGCAAAAATCCTCGCCCATCAATGTCTAAATAATGACAACATTTTATTGCCACTCTCCTAACACTAAGTATAGTTAGTTAGTTAGTACTTGCCAACACTACTTTCAAAAAGCCAAACAAATAGAAGAAGAAGAAGAGTTCAGACTTCACAATTGGTAATTGGCAATAATTTTTGCAAACAAAATGCCTCCTGATGCTCATAACCTAACTTCGGATAGTGATCGCGAAAGTGTGATCTCAGGTTTGGATACCGTTGCTGAGAAAAAACAACGTAGGAATAGTGTTGGACCCAAATACTTTTGCAGAATAAACGGCGGCTGTGGTGCCAGCTTCAATCGTGAGGTTCATTTGGATCGTCATGAATATCATCACACTGGAGTGGTAAGTAAATTGGTTCATAATGGAAACATTTTCTTAATCAATCTAATCTCTTTTAGAAAAAGCATATTTGTTTGCAAGATGGTTGCAATAAATCTTATACTATTTTAACGCACCTCAAACGACATGTTCGAATATCACATGAACGAAACGCGTCAGGACCAAAGAGAAGTAGGAATAAAATTATTAAATGTAGTGTACCGGACTGCGAGAAATGGTTTAGCACGCTATGTGGTATGCAGCGTCACGTCCGCGAAGTCCATGAACATCCCAAAGTGTACGATTGTTCGCATTGCGATGCTAAATTTACGCAAAAGATTAAATTGCGTCGCCATGAAATCGGTCAACATACTCGGGCGTTTCCACACAAGTGTGAGAAATGTGGACGCGGCTTTTATCAACGTTGGCAACAGGAGAAGCATACGGCAACCTGCAAAATATATCCTTGTGCAAATTGTGAACTTAAGTTCGAGAAGTGGTCTGTGTATTTGAAGCATTGCCGTGAAACCCAACATAATAAAAAGTCTTACAAGTGTGAGCAATGTGAACAATCCTATCATAAACAAATAAATTTGAGTAAACATGTTGCTGCGAAGCATCACTTGGAATCGGCAACAGTAACGACGTTCTCATGTAAAGAGGAGGGGTGTAATCGTAATTATGCCCACGAGCGTAATCTGCGACAACATATACTAACCGCTCATGACGGTCGAAGATTTAAATGTACATTTGAAGCTTGTAGTCAATGCTTTAGTAGTACTCAAAATCTTGTCAAGCACTTAATACGCGATCATAATGATGATCCGCAGGAGGAGAGAAAACTTAAGGAGAAAATCATTGCAAAACAGAGTAAATCGCTAAAGAAACGTAAGAAACGAAAAGATGCTGGTAAAAATTCGGTTTCATATTTATCGCGGCTGACTGGTGTAGTTGTAAATCGAGCAGCGGACAAGCAATTGATTGAACGTTGTCCTGATGTTCTTGAAACTGTAGCTCAGCTCACAATGTTCGAGGAGCAAAAGATGTTGGATGACACAGCTTTAGAAGATGATAACTTTATTCAAGTTATGCTTAAAGAGGTACTAACACCGGAAGAAGAGTCGTAATTCGCAAATATTCCTTATTGTATTATGTTTATAACAATAAAAGCAAACTGACAAAACTTAAAATATATACATACATATATTATTTGCTTATAATGAATGAATTACTTTGCGTTTACGCATTTGTTCTAGCCACTTGTCGAATTGTTGCTGAGGTGTTTGTGGCTCTGAGTAATAGTGTTTAGGTGGTTCACCCTCTTCAAGGCGCACAAAATAATGACAGTGTTTGTACTCAACGCGTCCCACGCGAGCACGTGCATGTCGGCGCAGCCCTTTAAACACACGACCCTTGCCAACAAAGGATTCAGCTGCGCAAGAGTCAAAAGAAAAATGATTACCAATATATATACATATACATCTTAAGTATAGAAGTATTTACCAATCCACAGATTGCTCTTGTATTCGACATTGTGTTGCTTGACCGCCATGTCGCGTGCCTCCATTATTGTTTCTTTGACATCTACTCCACCCTTCTGTAGGACGAAACTCAATTGCTTTAAAGCTTCATCAACTGACATACCACGCACAAAGGAAGCAATGTACCACATCTTATCCGGGCTGTATTTAATGTTGGTGCGCATATGACAAATATACTGTTAACACAAGGATAGATAAACTCATGTTTATGTACTAGATTGCGCACTTACAGCTTTGCGTGGTTCTTCGTCGGGTTGCTGTGGTGGATGCACCACTTTGTTGTATTCCAACCATTTCTTTGGACCTAATTTATGTTTATTCCATTTCATATTTAGTGCACCACCAGAAGTGTGCAGACCGCAGCTAACCACCGGTGAAAAATTGCCGCTGCCGTTACCCTGATGTAACAAAAGACCCGGTCCCAGTCCCGGTCGGTAGCATTGAGTCAACGTTAAACGCTTAATTTGTTGTACTAAATTATTCATAGTTTGTTTTACTTAATTCCTTAAAATAATCCTTCAAAACAATCTTAAATTATGCAGCCCCAATTAGAGGCACCTACTGCGTAATCGTGACCGAAAGAAGAAAATTAACCTAAAAAATACCGAAATTACCCAGTGCTGTTAAATGTGTTTTTTTTCAACTTTCATTGGAATTGAAGAATTGGCACAAAATATGATTTGCAAATGCAGAGATTAGTTCAGACTGAGCAAAAATAACTTTACCTAACAGAATTTCTTTTCCAACATTTTTTTGTAGAATATGTTCATTTTATTTGGCTGTCACCAGTTTATCATAATGGTTACCTTGGGAACGAAAAGGCAGATGAATGAGATGATAATGTCCTTATTGGCGATGGGTTCAAGGTAAAGTGAATCAATATGGGATGAAAAGAACAAAAACAAGATTAGCTCACGCAAAAGAACTCATGAGATATTTAGGAAACATATTCATTCCTCCTGTATAGAGTCAGGAGTTTGTAGGCAGTTATAATATACGAATAAGTCTCAACGATCTAACATATTTACAATGAACGTAATAAAGAAAAGGATTTAGACTAGATTCCTCCGACATCTGGACAAACAATTCCTCTGAACCAGCAAAAACAGGAATCGCATATGAATATATGTATGTATGTAGACTTTCTTGAAGTGACTAGCCCCAGGCAACCCTCCTCCACAATCTAACCACATACTTAGATGGACAATTCAATATTTGTTTGAGATTTAAAAAATGTATTTAAATATTTATTGGAATATTCTGAATAAATTGTATTAAAAAAAACTTAAATCTATCTACATATACATATGTAAGTATATTGGATTTTATAGTCTATAAATATGAATTATTGACATCTGATTTGTCATCATTATTGGCCAAGTCGAAGAAGAAGTCATCTGCTCCAACATTGTTCTCAGTATCATCAAAATTCAAACTACTGTTGTTCTCCTCATTATCATAGGCATTGTTATCAGAATCTTCATCTTCATTAGATGTATTTGTAGGGATTTGGAACATTTCCTTAAAAATATCATATGACTTGGGCATTGAGGCTGCAATGTTTGATTGTAATGGATTACTAGACATTTGCATATCAAATTGCAATGGTGGTTGCATTGAAGAATTGGATGATTTAAATGTATTGCCAACTTTCGGTTCATCAGTTATTTTCTTTACAGGATCTGTGCATTGTGATTTGTTGGCTGGTTTCAAAAGTATATTTGAGATGATTATTGGTTTCTCAGGCAATAACTGAACACCATCCATTGGAATGGTGGCATTGCGCTCCTGCTGTTGCTTCTGCTGTTGGTCCTGCTGTTCCACTTGATTGGGGGATACAATCTGCTCATCGTTCAATGAATTTTCTTCGCTTACAAAATCAATTTCCATTTTCGAAATTTCCGACGCTGAATCCATATTATTATGAACTAAGCGTTTTGAGTCGTTTAATAATTGAAAGTGAACCTGCTTCTTGGCAACTGGTTCTGTAGTGCTGCTCTTAGGTTCACCAGTAGTGTATAGAATGGAATTTATTGGTAATGCTGGTGGAACAAAAGAAGCAGGTGCACCACCTTTGCTTGATATATTTTCCTTAATGTGAACTGATTTTGAATTGAATTCATCAAAGAAGTTATTGACATTTGGAAATAAGCGAAAGCTGCTTGTCAAACTATCGTCACCAACTTCCATGGCAATGTCACCAAACTGCTCTGATGCATGTGGATTCCCAACATCTATTATATTCGTATTTTTCTGTTGGTATAACAAAAGTAAAATAAGTTGGGGGTGATTAGAAAAATGAATACCTTCCTAACCTTTTCACGTAAGGCAGTCAACTCCTTGCTGCCTTTAATCAAACAAACAATTTTGGCATTACGTTGATTAGTGACGTCATTGATTTTTTTATCCAAATGTTCCTTTAATTGCGATATTTCTAATTTTAATTGTTCGATGGTTTTTTTTGCTTCCAAATTTTCTTTTTGAGCTTCCCGTAATTCGCGCACTAACAATAGACAAAACATGTGTTAATCAATCCTGTCCACGTTTTTGGGTTGTTGACTTACCAATATGCCGATTCTCCATGGTGGTATGTTGCTCGTGGATGCGTTTGAATAGGTGCTCCTGAAAGTTCCAATCGCTTTGTTTCGACATTTGTTTCTCAAGCACATCACATTTGGTTATCTTCGACAAATCCGCGTTCTTTATCAGATTGGTAAGCACCAAGGTATTGTCATAGCATTCCATGGCGAGCTTATGGTCCACCTTTCGCTTCTTTACATTTGCTTGCCATTCATCGTGAGCTTGCTTACAAAGATGTGTATCAGTCTCCAAAGCTTCTACTTGATCAGCAATGTCTTCAGTAAAATCAAATTATGAAAATCGAATCAAATCCTTACAACAGTCATGGTCATAGTATATTGGCAAATCTTACTTACTCTGTGTTTTTGCCTTTAGCTCAAAATATTTCTTAGCGTTTACATCTAATTCAGCTAGAGTTTTACGAACTATCTCTTTCGATTCTGCTGACAATTGCAAAAGTCCGGTAATATTCGGAAAACTCATGTTATTTTGTTCTGCGTAGTAGTTTCTATATAAAATGACAATTAATATCTTTTCACGTCAAGTGAGCGTTCCTGGAAATGAAGTGGTGAATTTATGTTATTCCGTTAGTTTAGAGGCGAATTTCTGGTGAATTTGATGAGTACTTAAATGGTTACCTTAATTTATTTTGTCATTATATCCAACTAAATGCATTTTTCAAGGAGAACGAACGTTACTTTTCAAAGCTACACTCTACTATTCTTGCCGCTGATCGTCGTTTCAAATGACCTTTTCATAATTTGTTTGCTTCATAAACATTTTCATATTGTTTGCTGTCGTTTTGATTATGCATAACGTAAAATTTGTGGAAAATATATGATTTAGAACAATTTGCAGTGCAACATCAGTTGCTTTGTGTTTTACACAACAAAAATAAAGAAGAAGAAAGACAGACAGCAATTGCGAAACCTTGGCAGCACTGGTATCCTTTTAACAGAATGGTCATGTTTGAAATCATATGAAGCGAATCATTTCTTGATTGGATTGACACCTTCAAAATTGAATTTTTACTTCAAATTTTTACACATTTCATTTATTTTATTATCCTACAAATACGCCACTATGGAGTTCCAAGCCTTAACCCTCTGAATGCCTATAAAGCTGATAACGTTGAAGACGTTTGTGTAGTTGGCTCATTATGGTTAGATGGAGGTATTCAACTTGCGTTTAGACAGGTGCTACTTTGAAGAGATAGACGACAGACTTGTCCAACCTCTTTAGAAGAGGTTAAATAGCTTTAAAGAGCTAAAATATGTACAAGCATTTATAATCAAAAAGTTCAAATACCGACAACATCGGACTCAAGTCAATTTAACTATTTTAAGAAGCATTGCTTAGGGTTATCTCCATCAAATCTTTATAGTAAGATTAAAACTATTAAAATATACACACATGTATGTATGTAAATGCATTCATATATTTGAATGAACAGATTAAGAATATAATTATCAACAGAATAGAATTAAAAACAATGATCCTAAAATTAAAATTAACTTCCTATAGATCTTCAATGTTATACAGTCATCTTGTCATCACCACCTGCAACTAAATCATTAAGATGGTCGATTTCATTAAACTTTGGGATTCCTAAGTTTGATTCTGTCATAAATTTTGTTACTACCAAATTCTTCTTTTCAGATTGGCACACTCAGAAAGTACATAAATGTTCATCCATGTTAGATTGCTAAGGTTCATGTTATTGATTAATTTCAAATCTTCCTTAGTAGCACCTTTTTTGAAGTGACGATTAAAAATTTGCTCTTTAACGTGTCAATCACTTGTTGTTGCTGAAGCCGTTTCCTTTTCCAACATCACACTCACCCCACATTCTTTAAGATATTTGTTGGCACCAAATCCTCTTCTTTTTCATAATGACTGTACAAGTCATCCTTTATTTTAATTTCCAGCTCATTACACTTTGTCATTAAGTCCTTGTCCATGCGTTCGGCACGCATCTTCTTTATATTTTTCCGCGATCCATTTTGGACAAGTGACACCAGCATTTAAATTGTAATTTTCACTTAAATTGGTAAATCGATGCACTTTACAGTTTGCTATGTCATGCAATTCTTTATTTAATTTTAATTTAATTTTGGATAAACTCACTTCGTGTAATTTGTCAATGTCTTCCAACTGACATAACAAATTTTAAATGAACATTCGAACATAACGGTTATATGGCGACAATCATTTCCGGTATAGGAGATTAGTAGCCAGGGCTGTATTTTTCGATTATTAAATCACATGTGAATGTGAAATTTTTTGCTTCGACAGCCGACAGATGTCGGTTGAGTTGGATTGAATTAATTAAATTGCTTATAATATTTCTGTGCTGCGCTTGGGAATTAATCTAAATTATATTAAAACGCAGTAAAAGTATAAAACGAGAAGAAACTACTCTTGGTATCGGAATGGAGTGGTTTACATATGTAACATTTGCAATTGCTGTGTGTTTGCTTGCGCTGAGCAATGGCTCAACTGAAACAAAAGACTCGGCAGCGACGCTTAAGAAAAAATACACATACCAATTGAAGGAATTTGTTGTGCCGGTGGATCATTTCAATTTCGCAGACATTAGGACATTTAGCATACGCTATTTGTATAATGATTCATTCGTGGATAGGACAAATCCACAGCCACCAGTATTTTTCTATACTGGCAACGAAGGTGACATTGAGTGGTTTGCGCAGAATACCGGCTTCCTTTGGGAGTTGGCTGAGAAGTATCGAGCAATTGTTGTCTTCGCAGAGCATCGTTATTATGGAAAATCATTGCCCTTCGGCAACTCTAGTTTTGATGTAACCAATGGCAATTTGGGTTACTTCACAGTGGAACAAACGCTCGAAGACTACGCTTTGTTGATAGCCCATTTGCGCGAGGGTCGTGAATTGCCAGTGGTTGCATTTGGTGGCTCCTACGGTGGCATGCTGGCTGCTTGGTTCCGCATGAAGTATCCACACATTGTGATTGGTGCTTTGGCCGCCTCAGCGCCGATTTGGCAATTTACTGATCTGACGTCATGCGATATATTTGGCAAGATAACGACGTCTATTTTCATGACATCATACAACAGCAACTGCAGCGAGAATATCAGACAATCGTGGAAGCTGTTCGAGAAACTTGCCAGTAGCGATAATGGCAAGAAACAACTGAAAGACACCTTGAAACTTTGCCATGACATCAAGAACAATGCAGATCTTGTAGAATTCATGGAATATCTTGAGGATGTCTATGCTAATCTGGCAATGGCAAATTATCCGTACAACAATTCTTTCCTAGCGCCCTTGCCTGCTTATCCTGTACGTCAGTTTTGCTTCTACCTGAAGGATTTGCATACGAATGACACAAATCTATTGTTGGCTCTGCACAATGCATTGTCCGTGTATACAAACTATACGGGCACCACTGATTGTGTGAAATGGAAGAGTGATGGGAACAGCTCGAATGTCGATAGCTCTGGATGGTATATACAATCATGCAATCAGATGGTCATGCCGATGTGCAGCAACAGCAGCGAAAGCATGTTCCGTGACAATCCCTGGGACTTTACAAAATACTCAGATTATTGCTATAAAAAGTATCATATACGCCCGAAACCCTACGACATTATACTACGCTATGGTGGCAAGAATCTCGAGACTGCTAGCAATATCATCTTCAGCAATGGTTTACTTGATCCATGGAGTGGTGGCGGTGTTTTGCAATCACCAAATAATTACGTACAGGTGCTTATACTACCTGAGGGTGCACATCACTTGGATCTACGCGCAACCGATCCAGCTGATCCGTCATCTGTACGTCTAATACGTCAAACAGAAGCGGAAATCATTCAAAAATGGATTATCCAGTTTTATACTTAAACGACATACAATCTCTGCTCTGAACTGATCTGATCTGGTGTGGTGTGGTGGATGAATCCAGTAACAAACAAGAACAAATTCGAATAAATGTTTATACCTATGTACGTTTGTTTATATTTTATATTAATTTTTCTATTGTTTTGTTTTTTTTGTTTTGGTTAATTTTTATCTATTGAAATTGTGCCTTATTTTGTAGTCATTAAAACTCATGTGTACAACATATTTTTTACATAGTTTCTTTTTGTTTTCGGTCAGCAGATCAAATCAGTTAATCTATTGTGTACAATACTTGATACAGATAGAGGAGAGGAAGGCAGGTAGACTGGCATCAAGTTGATTAGAGTCTTGTGATAAGATTCTACTCAATTGGATTGTTTATTGTTGTTTGCTCTTTTCCTCACAGCTGTCTGTCCACCCTCTCTCAGCACTCAGCATCAGTAAAGACTATGAATAAGTAGTAAAGATAAGACAAATTTCTCTAAAAAAAAAAGTGGGTCTCTCATTTTTTTCGCAAAGGTTGCTTGTTGGATGCTGTTAGAATGGAACAGAGTGAAACAATAATATGAAAATACATTGCCACAGCAGTTTATTAAGCTTTCTTTTATGAGTATAGATGTGAAATATAGACGGAAAACATTTGTCAGGCTGAGAATGTTTGTATTTTTTTTTAGTGTTCCGAATCTAAAAGGTACCGGATCCCTTTTGCAGAGAATTCGTTATCCGTCCTTCCTTGGACGGTCATATCTCATGAACCGTATAAGCTAGAGAGTTGGAATTTCCACAGAATGTGTAGTTAAATCTGGGCATCAGCAACAAATACTAAAACTTAAATATTTTCTAAAACTTAAAGGGGTCCCTATACAAGAAACTTTTTGGTTTCTATGCCAGCTATAAGATCCAGTATTCCCACGATCTTGAAATTTGGGAGGTTGGTGGCTATATATCAGAAACTTATACTGTTGAAATTTCAGTTTGATCGGAATACTAGGGAGGGTACCTCCCATAGAAACCCCCATTAAAATTCAGATTCTTATTAGAAAAACTTTTTGGTTTTTTGGACTATTGAACTGAAATTCAGACGCAATAAGTTTCTGATATAGGGGCTGTACATTTGTTGGAATCAGCCAAATCAGTCAACTAGGAGGTGTACCTCCCATACAAACCCCAATCTGGTAAGGAAGCCTCCGTGTACGAGTCTGACTCGCACTTGGCCGATTTTATTTTTATAAAAATAAGTACATTTTCAAAATGTATTTATGAGGAAAGATACTTGGCGAAAATAATAATATATTACCATCAATCATAACTCATAAAATGAATAGAATCTATTAAATTCTTTTATATCTAATATTTTTGACAATATGAAAGGAGTTCAGTGGGTCACACATTTTTCTAACTCGCTTTTGAATTCTAGATATTTTTCATTGGATAGATATGAATAAAGGGAAAACGATTCAAGACTTGTGACCAATATTAACTAAACCCGGTTGAAAGGTTCTTCTGAATTAATCCTCAATATCTTTGAAACTGTTCATATCCGATTTTGACTTCTTCCCAACAATATTCACAGCAACATTTTAATCAACAATTCTTCATCAAAGTCTTTGTTTGTAAACAACTCTTGAATATCCTTAATAGCCAAATGTTTGAAGCCTTCACCTTCAATGGAGTAAGCAAGTTGTAAAATCTCATCTAGTCCAGTTTGTGGCAATTGCCGACGAACAACATCCATTCAATGTTGATTTCTTAAGATAATTTTACCAACTGAACGCAATTTCTAATGGAAATTTCTTCCACTCATTACATCAATGGAACTCGCGTCGGTTATGTCTAAAATCCATCGTAAAGAACATCCGACATAGTAAGTTTTTGAAAGGTGCAAGAAATTTTACATATACATTAGAATATTTTAGATTTGAAATTGAATTTTAATGAAATAAGAGTGAGGACGTAACATAAACAATTTACACTTTACCGCAAATTTTGATTATCATTTTTAATGATTATGTATTTTACTTAAAAACAAAAAGAACCTCATTTCATTTCTATGATTTCAATTTTATTTATCCTACAATACAAACAAAATAAATGCATTTTCGATCACATGAAAGTATTTTCAATTTTTTGACTGATTCTTAAAGAGATCATAGCTTCAGTTTGCGTTACATTATTAGGTTCGTTATCGACATTACTAAAGAAAAAAAAGTGTCCCATTTCTACCATTAAACACAATTAAATAACTTTTTTTTTTTTTAAATCGATTGGTTTTTTCTGTACTTGTTCATAGACGTTGGTATTGACTTCTCTTTGCTGATTGAAGATTGAAGGAAATTTGCCACAACTGACAACTAAATAAAAACAGGAAACCAAAAAGGTAATGGAATTGATTTTGCCAATTTGCTGTGAAAGCAAAGAACAATTCAATGAATGCAGCGACAAAAGGTAGAAGGCCAACCATCAGTGTACTGTAAAACGAATATGATATAATGAGAAACATTTCGGCATTCATGTAGATTTGAATACTCACCTTAAGGTCACATTCATATACGAAAGCTGCATTGGCATTTGACGTGGTATCATATTCGTATTGGATGCTGCTTTGGTTTCTTGTGATACTCCAAATAGAAACTTAAAAATTAAATCAAAGGAACAACGCCACACGGTGATAGATTCCAAATGAAGAAATTCAAAAAGAAATCCATGCAGCATTCTAATAAGAAGAGAGAAATTAAAATATACCAAAGGAAAATAGAATAAATTAAATACCTAAAAACTATACCCGAATAGAATGATGCTGTTAGGAAAACTGTACACTTCCATTCACGACCCATCATGGTCTTATAAACACGCATTGCAAAGTATCATGCAATGATGCCCATAAAGACATACATAAATGTACTAGAAATCATAAGTGCTTCCCTTGATAAAGGCGACGCCATGCCCAGCATGCCAAACTGTAAGCAGATTAAGTAAACTTCAGCAAATGATTGCTTTAAATGGAGTCTATTTAGTACTTACATGAGGTTATTAAGCCATGACGCAGATTTGTATGCCGCTGTCATTGGCTTCCGCTTGTGTTTGATGTATTAGAAGTACTGATGATGGATCAGCTGGATCCGTTCCGCGTAGATCCAAGTGACGTGTTCCGTCAGGTAGTATAAGCACATGTACGAAGTTATTTGGTGACGGCATAACCATCTGATTACATGATTGTATATACCAACCAAAGCTATCGACATTCGAGATGCTGACATCACTCTTGCATTTCACACACTTGGTGTTGCCCTTATAGTTTGTGTATACAAACAATGCATTGTGCATAACTAAATAGATTTGTGTCATTAGTAAGCAATTCCTTTAATCACTGGCAATTCACGAGCGTTCGTTCCACTGTGAAATAACCCAAATTGCCATTGGTTATATCAAAACTGGAGTTGCCGAAGGGCAATGATTTTCCATAATAACGATGCTCTGCGAAGACAACAATTGCTCGATACTTCTCAGCCAACTCCCAAAGGAAGCCGGTATTCTGCGCAAACCACTCAATGTCACCTTCGTTGCCAGTATAGAAAAATACTGGTGGCTGTGGATTTGTCCTATCCACGAATGAATCATTATACAAATAGCGTATGCTAAATGTCCTAATGTCTACGAAATTGAAATGATCCACCGGCAAAACAAATTCCTTCAATTGGTATGTGTATGCGTGTGTCGAAGCAAAAAATTTCACCATTCACATGTGATTTAATAATCGAAAAATACAACCCTGGCTAACTAACCTCCATTACCGGAAATGATTGTCGCCATATAACCGTTATGTTCGAATGTTCATTTAAAATTTTTCTGTAGTCATTTCACTAAACTTTAGTTTGTGGTTATGTCAATTGGAAGACATTGACAAATTACACGAAATGAGTTTATCCAAAATTAAATTAAAATTAAATAAAGAATTGCATGACATAGCAAACTGTAAAGTGCATCGATTTACCAATTTAAGTGAAAATGACAATTTAAATGCTGGTGTCACTTGTCCAAAATGGATCGCGGAAAAATATAATGAAGATGCGTGCCGAACGCATGGACAAGGACTTAATGACAAAGTGTAATGAGCTGGAAATTAAAATAAAGGATGACTTGTACAGTCATTATGAAAAAGAAGAGGATTTGGTGCCAACAAATATCTTAAAGAATGTGGAGTGAGTGTGATGTTGGAAAAGGAAACGGCTGCAGCAACAGCAAGTGATTGACACGTTAAAGAGCAACTATTCCTTAGTATTTGATTTGAAATTAGTAGTAGATTTGAAATTATTCAATAACATGAACCTTAGCAATCTAACATGGATGAACATTTGTGTATTTTCTGAGTGTGCCAATCTGAAAAGAAGAATTTGGTAGCAGCAAAATTTATGACAGAATCAAACTTGGGAGTCCCACAGTTTAACAGGTGGCGATGACAAGATGACTGTATAACATTGAAGATCTATAGAAAGTTAATTTTAATTTTAGGATCATTGATTTTAATTCTATTCTGTTGATAATTATATTCTTAAACTGTGCATTCAAATATATGAGTAAATAAATTCATTTACATACATACATGTGTGTATATTTTAATAGTTTTAATCTTACTATAAAGATTTGATGGAGATAACCCTAAGCAATGCTTCTTAAAATAGTTAAATTGACTTGAGTCCGATGTTGTCGGTATTTGAACTTTTTGATTATAAATGCTTGTACATATTTAAGCTCTTTAAAGCTATTTAACCTCTTCTAAAGAGGTTGGACAAGTCTGTCGTTTATCTCGTCATAGTAGCACCTGTCTAAACGCGTGTTGAATACCTCCTTCTAACCATAATGAGCCAACTAGACAAATGACTTCAACGTTTTCTGCTTTATAGGCATTCAGAACTATTTTAGAAAAGATCAAAAATGGTCACGCAGAGCTTGTGAATTTCAAATACCGCAAACCAGTTTTTATAAAGAAAATGAGAGGAAAATGGTAGCGGATTTAGAAGGAAAACTACCGATTGAAGTTTTCGAAACTTTACTTGACAGCGAAGTAGTAAATTTGGTAGTTGAGCAGACACGACTCTACGCATTTCAGGCAAACGCCCATGAATTTTCTTTTAACGAAAATGATTTGAATTTCTTTCTTGGGAATTTTGTTGTTTAGCGGCTATCACTCAATGCCTAGAGAACATATGTATTGAAAAATGGATGAAGATACGCATTTACCATTTGTTACTAAGAATATGTCTCGTAACAGATTGAAAGAAATCAAGATATATATCCATTTGGCTGACAGCATTAACTTGATTCGAAGTGACAAAATGGCGAAAGTAAGGCGACTGATATTGATGATTTCTAAGAAATTTTGCTAGTTTGGGTATATGCATGAAAAGCTGTCAATTGATGAGGCATTGGTTCGATATTATGGCAACCATTCATCGAAACAATTTATAAGAGGAAAACCTGTGAGGTTTGGCTTTAAAAAATGGATGCTTACAAGTAGCAGTGGTTACATGTATCACTGCGCCGCAAAAGGTATCATTGCGGCAAAGCCACATATGCCTCTTGGATCAAAAGTCGTTTTTGAATTTTTGCACAACATTCCCAGGCCTTCCGATCACGTTATTTTTTTGTTTTGACAACTTTTTCACGTCATACGATCTTTTCGTTACATTAAAACAAAAAGTATTCCGGGCTATCGGCACAGTTCGCGAGTTAAGAACAAAAAAAATGTCCTCTAAAATCAAAGTCAGAGTTTAAAAAGGAAAAAAGAGGATTTTATGACCACAGATACGATACCGCCAATAACATACTCTTGTTGAAGTGGAATCGAGCCAATGCATTCTGTCAATCGATGGTGTTCGGTCAGCAAGGCAAAAATAAATGTCAAACAGCTAAAATTGATAGCAGAATATAATATGGGAATGGGAGGTGTTGATCTGTAAGATCAAGTAGTACGTGTTTACAGAATAAAATTCCGTGGTATAAAGTGGTGGTGGACGCTTTTCATTGCAATGATAAATTCAACAATGATAAATGCATGGAAGTTATTGTATATAAAGCAGCAAATAGTTCCAACATTGACTTACTGGAGTTTCATCGCACCATTGTCCGTCATTACTTACGAAATAACACACAGAACACGGTGTCATCGAAGCGCTCAGTAATTTCTAGCGTAGCTACTTCTGCTAGAAACCATTTTCCGAAAAGGATTCAAAACCCTCTACGCGCGAATTAGATGGATATGTGAACAATGTGATAAAGCACTGTGCGTAGAATAGGAGTGTTTTAAAATTTTTCATACTACAAAAAAAATAAAGATTTGTAGTATACATTTGTCCATTGTACTCGCTTGGGTATAGGCTCAAAAACCCACTAAAAGAATGTTTTGTTTTTATTTTTCATAATTTTTAAGTTGTTTATATTATTTTCAATGAAATGAAATAAAAAAAACTCTATGATTTTTGGCTTTAAAGGGTCTTGGATTTTAATGGGTTAATGTGGTGGGGGAGAAGCTTCAAAAATATTCTTCCAGATCAATATCGCCAGATTGTCAGCTCTTCCTCACTTTGATGTAAGTAAATAAATACTTTATCGCTAGTTATGAATGCATTTATTTCTTTCCAGTTACTTAGAATTCGAGAAAATATCTCTCGCTCAACTTCAAAATTCCAGTGGTGAGGAATCAATTAAAGAACATATCAAGATTCTTACATTTTCTTTTATGACATCATGCAACTGATTCAGAAAAGAAAATTTTATGTCCACTTGACGTGTACTTAACTTCCTGAACAATTCGTTGCTCATTGCGAAGAACATTGCCCAAAAACATAGAAAATTCTTCCGAAATTCTGCTTTCATCTTTCCGCATTGATTCTGAAGTTTTGGGGGCAATCCGAAAAATGCAAAACGGTTGATGGCGTATTTGTTAAAAATTGTATGGCTAAAAACGTAACGACGAAGAAGGTATGGACTGTTAAAGGAAAACCAGACGAAAATTGATTAGAAAACACATCAAATTTAACATTACCAATATTTCCTCTAAGAATTCTCTATTCTCCATCTCTTCTTGTTCATCTGATGTGACGATTTCTAATCGATTTTCATGCAAGTTAATAATATAAGTTGATTATATGTATACACATTTTCTTGGTTTCACTTGATTCCGGAGGAAATTCATGGAGTCGAAATACTCCTCATGTTTCTCAATAGCAGCAACAGCGCTGCCCGTTGGTTTGTGAGCTTTGAGGGAATCCCAAAACGTAATGCTCACAAAGGTTTTTCCACCGAGTCTGCAATTGTAAAAAGTATTTGGTATTTGTTTTGTTTCGCTTTTTACCTTCTTCGATTTATTTGCATCAATCGTTTTTTTTTTTGGTTCGAAAACAACTGATTTCGATTCACTAAACGCTTCCGTTTCCGGTCATCAGTACTCCTAAAAATATGAATTGCAGCAAGTTTTCAACGGACGCATTGGCGGACATCAGCTGCGTAACTTGCTTCACAAGAATCAATACAACTCGAATTGTCTTTTAGACCCAATATTTGAATGACGCATGCCATATATCTCCACTTGAAAGTTGCATAACGTTTAAGGCTTTTTTAGACAGTCAGTTTAATTTAAAACATGACCATTCTGTTAAAATGCTACCAGTGCTGCCAATGTTTCGCAATTGCTGTCTGTCTTTCTTCTTCTTTATTTTTGTTGTGTAAAACACAAAGCAACTGATGTTGCACTGCAAATTGTTCTAAATCATATATTTTCCACAAATTTTACGTTATGCATAATCAAAACGACAGCAAACAATATGAAAATGTTTATGAAGCAAACAAATTTTTCAGCACTATGAAAAGGTCATTTGAAAAATGAATTTAGTTGGCTGTACTGACAAAATAAATTAAGGTAGCCATGTATGTACTCATCAAATTCACCAAAAAATGCATCTCTAAACTAACGGAATAACATAAATTCACCACTTCATTTCCAGGAACGTTCACTTGACGTGAAAAGATATTAATTGTCATTTTATATAGAAACTACTACGCAGAACAAAATAACATGAGTTTTCCGAATATTACCGGACTTTTGCGATTGTCAGCAGAATCGAAAGAGATAGTACGTAAAACTCTAGCTGAATTAGATGTAAACGCTAAGAAATATTTTGAGCTAAAGGCAAAAACACAGAGTAAGTAAGATTTGCCGATATACTATGACCATGACTGTTGTAAGGATTTGATTCGATTTTCATAATTTGATTTTACTGAAGACATTGCTGATCAAGTAGAAGCTTTGGAGACTGATACACATCTTTGTAAGCAAGCTCACGATGAATGGCAAGCAAATGTAAAGAAGCGAAAGGTGGACCATAAGCTCGCCATGGAATGCTATGACAATACCTTGGTGCTTACCAATCTGATAAAGAACGCGGATTTGTCGAAGATAACTAAATGTGATGTGCTTGAGAAACAAATGTCGAAACAAAGCGATTGGAACTTTCAGGAGCACCTATTCAAACGCATCCACGAGCAACATACCACCATGGAGAATCGGCATATTGGTAAGTCAACAACCCAAAAACGTGGACAGGATTGATTAACACATGTTTTGTCTATTGTTAGTGCGCGAATTACGGGAAGATCAAAAAGAAAATTTGGAAGCAAAAAAAACCATCGAACAATTAAAATTAGAAATATCGCAATTAAAGGAACATTTGCATAAAGAAATCAATGACGTCACTAATCAACGTAATGCCAAAATTGTTTGTTTGATTAAAGGCAGCAAGGAGTTGACTGCCTTACGTGAAAAGGTTAGGAAGGTATTCATTTTTCTAATCACCCCCAACTTATTTTACTTTTGTTATACCAACAGAAAAATACGAAAATAATAGATGTTGGGAATCCACATGCATCAGAGCAGTTTGGTGACATTGCCATGGAAGTTGGTGACGATAGTTTGACAAGCAGCTTTCGCTTATTTCCAAATGTCAATAACTTCTTTGATGAATTCAACTCAAAATCAGTTCACATTAAGGGAAATATATCAAGCAAAGGTGGTGCACCTGCTTCTTTTGTTCCACCAGCATTACCAATAAATTCCATTCTATACACTACTGGTGAACCTAAGAGCAGCACTACAGAACCAGTTGCCAAGAAGCAGGTTCACTTTCAATTATTAAACGACTCAAAACGCTTAGTTCATAATAATATGGATTCAGCGTCGGAAATTTCGAAAATGGAAATTGATTTTGTAAGCGAAGAAAATTCATTGAACGATGAGCAGATTGTATCCCCCAATCAAGTGGAACAGCAGGACCAACAGCAGAAGCAACAGCAGGAGCGCAATGCCACCATTCCAATGGATGGTGTTCAGTTATTGCCTGAGAAACCAATAATCATCTCAAATATACTTTTGAAACCAGCCAACAAATCACAATGCACAGATCCTGTAAAGAAAATAACTGATGAACCGAAAGTTGGCAATACATTTAAATCATCCAATTCTTCAATGCAACCACCATTGCAATTTGATATGCAAATGTCTAGTAATCCATTACAATCAAACATTGCAGCCTCAATGCCCAAGTCATATGATATTTTTAAGGAAATGTTCCAAATCCCTACAAATACATCTAATGACGATGAAGATTCTGATAACAATGCCTATGATAATGAGGAGAACAACAGTAGTTTGAATTTTGATGATACTGAGAACAATGTTGGAGCAGATGACTTCTTCTTCGACTTGGCCAATAATGATGACAAATCAGATGTCAATAATTCATATTTATAGACTATAAATTCCAATATACTTACATATGTATATGTAGATAGATTTAAGTTTTTTTTAATACAATTAATCCAGAATATTCCAATAAATATTTAAATAAATTAATTTTTGAAATCTCAAACAAATATTGAATTGTCCATCTAAGTATGTGGTTAGATTGTGGAGGAGGGTTGGCTGGGGCAAGTCACCTTAAGAAAGTGTTCATACATATATTCATATGCGATTCCTGTTTTTGCTGGTTCAAAGGAATTGTTTGTCTAGATGTCGGAGGAATCTAGTCTAAATCCTTTTCTTCATTACGATCATTGTATGTTCGATCGTTGAGACTTATTCGTATATTATAACTGCCTGGAGTTGAATGAAATCGAGCAGCGCAACGATTTGTTTAAAGGTGGCGAAGAGACTGTATTACATAAAAAGGTCTATAGGCTGTTAATTTTAATTTTAGGATAATATCTTCCAAGCTATTTTTCATGTGCTTCATCAACAGCCAAATATAATAGAATTCCCGACAGAAGAAAAAGTGGTCGAAATTACCCTGAAGGATTTTGATGTGAAGATAGGAAACAACTTCCGTTCTTCTTTCTTAGCCTTTATAAGTTTTTTGAAGCATGCAAAGCAAAGGAAGTTTACCTAGAAAGCATCAAGTCCAACTTAGGTCCTTCAACTGTGTCTTTGGTAATAACATCGAGACAATCACGTTCCATTCTGCGTACTCCTGGACCTCCTGACACCAACGAATCAGTTTCCAGGAAGAGAAGACGCTTTGACTTCAGCGGTTCGGATGATATGAAACTAATAACCAAAAGAAAGACATATCGATAATGAATCACCACCAGTACCAGGAGCCAGTGGTAATCAGTAGTAAGTGAAATTGCAATAGAGTTACACCCAGTATAGTATTGATCTATGATGTCGTCCTCTGCCAGTGTAATTAGACTTCCTCGTAGTACTTGGAACACCATAGCCCAGTTAAGGTCAGCCTGGTGTCTTATCTTCCAGTGCAATAGGGAACGTCGGACAACCACCCCAGTCTGCAGTGTGTTGGGTCTCCTCACAATACGGTTCACCTTTTCAACTGTCCTAATAAACTAACCCAGTTGACTCCCATTAACTTATGGCTTCGACCGATAAAGGTGGTTTCTTTTTTGGCGTTTGATAATTAGGTTAAAAACTCTACCACTTATTTTTCCCTTTTCATTTAAGTAACTTAAATTTAATAATATCTTCTTGTATTCTTTTCCTTCTTTTTTTTTATTCCTTCTGCTACACACAAATTTCCGTTTCTCATAATTGCATGCATACCTCTACTTACTTGCTGTTACAACAACAACCAAGGGTAAAGTTACCAATTGAAAAGTTTTGCTTCATACAAAATATCCGGTAATTATACCACAACGTTACTTGGTTCGCAGTTTTGGAGCCAACAGCAATCGCACTGGTCCAGTTGTCAAGAAGCAACTAAGTTCTAAAATTAGCGAACCAGGGTTTTTGGTTCTCTTAACAATAGCACCATCGCGTTCCTTGCTGCGCCCTTGTGCAGTCGAGAATCTATTTGAGTCTAAGGTTAAGGCCCCTGGATTTTAGGTTCCATCATCATTACAACCATCGTGTTCATCTGCGTACTTCTAGTGGTGATGCCAATAGAAATAAATACACATTCTGTGAAAATTTGAAGACTCTACCTAGTGCGGTTCATGAGATACAGGGAATAAAAACGTGACAATTTGTATTTTTTTTATTCAAATTGTTAGTATAAATTTTTGCCCAACGCCGCTAAAGAAAGAGAAAGGATGAGTTGGTTATGGAAACTGGGAAGAGTTAAATTATTAATATTTATTAGGAAAGGAATACTTGGCCCTTAAATAAAGAAATAAAGCACACGCGTAGAATAAAAGAAGGCACTGCTTACCAATCTCACTAATGTGAATTTGGTTTCAGTTTAAAAATGACGTTATTATTTGCTATATTGAAATTGAAATCAACATTTAGAATTGTGCATAAATCATGACAAAAAATAGCATTAATAAAATAAAATAAAAAGAAACTGACAATGACAAGAATAAACACGAAAACAAGCAAAAATACAAATGTTGTTTGATGTTGATTAATTTATGCCGCCATCGATTGCTTTGTCCCACAAGAATTACAACAGCGAAATTCTAAGTATGCAACTAATTAATTATGGAAAAATAGTTTTACACAAATAAAAAAAAAAAATCAAAACATTATAAAGAGAAGTAAAGAGAAATCAAGTAAAAAGAAGGTTAACTATGGCTATGCCGTAGTTGATATACTCTTTACGCACACCTGTGATAGATCATTCAGAAATATTTGATTATAGATTTGACTTATGTTTAGGATAGAGTTAGTATACATACCACATTTCAACACACAGACTGAAATATTTGTTTGGCAGCTATACGATCCAGTAATCTTAGGTTCTTGAAATTTACACGGTTGATGAACATAAGTTAGCCCCTTAAATTGTCCAAGTTTCAATTCCATAACATAAAAAACAAAAAAGGATCTCTAATAGGAACCTGAATTTTAATGGGGGGTTTTGTATGGGAGCTACTCCCCTAGTCGTCCGATATGGGTTATGTAACAAGAACGTGAATTTTATTGGGGATATTTAAGATCTAGTAATTCAACACTTATAGTATCCCAATTTTAGTTGAATAATTCAAAAAACAAAGAAGGTTTTTGAAGTGAAACTTCTTTAGTGCGTTGGGCAAAAATCTATACTAAAAATTTGAGTGAAAAAATATAAATCGTCACGTTTTGGTAATTCTGTATCTCATGAACCGCACTAGGTAGAGTCTTCAAATTGTCACAAAATGTGTATTTCTATTACCACATCCCCAATAAATAATAAAATTTTTGGAAAATCCATCGGAAAAGTCTTACTTTGACTTTGAGATGATCTCTTTCTGTCTGTTAGTAAGAAGTTTCACTTCTATTACATGTAGGATGGCACACGCGCAATTTTTATTTTTTAATGAGAACAGGAATTAGAATTTGGGTTTCATTGGGCGTTACCCTTCCTAGCTCGAAAACTGATGGATTAGTTTGCATACATACAAACGGACATAGCTTCTTAACCAACTCTTCTCCTCAAGCTGATCCGATGTCTCCTTTTGTCTGTTACAAACTTCATGACAAATTTAAAATACTGTTCTCTGCGTAAAGAGTATAAGGTAAAAAAAATAATAAATGTAGATTTGTTTAGTGTTTATTTTTTTTTTTATAAGTAAAATGTTCAAATGAGTGTGAAAAGCAATTTTAATGTTAAAAAAAGTTGCATATGCAAATTGAATACTTTTTGTTTTATTTTATTTTTTCTGATCAATAAAAACAAATTATACGACGATAAAAATAATAAATTTAATCACACTAATAAATGAGAACATTTAGCATTTTTTATAGATGGTAATATTGGTAGCTAAGACAACAATAACAACAACAACAACAACAATAACAATATATTGAGATATACAATATAACAACAATAGTCACAATTAAATGTACATTAATCATTCAACTTCATTCTACTATGTTTCAATACTAGTACAATCCGAGTAAACTACAAACAAGGAGAGCCGCAACAAACACAATAAATAGTACAAGTACCAACAATGAATGACATGTGTTTCCAACAAAGTCATATTAAAATGTTTGTTGTAATTTATAAAGACGTGATTACATGACATATCAGTAAAAACAAAAGATCCACTACGAGTATTGTATGTCGCTCGATCTGTTCAACTTGAAATAATTATCGTAAATATGTTCTTTTTATCTGACAAAAGATGACTGACTGCTGCTGACTACTTAAGGGCAATAATATTAACAACAAAAAAAACAACAACATAAACATCAGTTTATATAAGGAAGGAGGATTTTATTGGATATGAGTTGGTAAGTTATTTGGATTAAGTTTTTTCAATCGCCATCCTAGTTAGAGATTCTGCGAGAGGGTGGGAATGAAGCCTGTCCATTGCATCTACTACAGTGGAAAATTATTTACTCGAGAACTGTAGAACTGATGCTTAGATCATTGAGGAGCGTCGAGTTCTTGATGAATCGGGGGGCATTTATGGCCGTTATACATCCCATAGTTGGATATATTATACTTATTTTACTGAAGTATATTAACAACTTATTTTTCAAATTGACTTTGATCCTATTTCTTAGAAGCAAATTCAGGTTTTTCAATTTATAGGAACAAGAATAAGTGATGGATGTTAAATGGTTCTCCCATGTTAGGCATTTGTCAAGGTGAAAGCCCAGATATTTCACTATGTTCTTTCATGTTAGGAGTTTATCAAGGTGAAAGCCCAGGTATTTCACTGTGTATCACTAGCCCATCAAGCATAACCAGAGCTATGCCTTTTTTTCTTAGGGTGAAAGAAGACAGTTGTTATTTACTTAAGTTCACCTTGATGTTCCACCTTGTGAATAAGACTTTCAAGCGGTTTAAATATAATTGCTGATTTGTAATCGCTTCTGTCGGTGAATTGTCAGAGCAAAGGACCGCGTTATTATCTGCATATGTGGCTAAGATTGTATTGTGTTATGTGGAGATTGGTTGAGGAATATCTGGTATGTACATAGTGAACAGCACAGGATCAGCCTGAATTGATCAGCTATTAACTTGTTAAACTGATCTGATTTACATACTTGTATCCTTTTATACTACAGGATGCCCCATCTTTTATGTTGGCATATAAACATTAAATAACAACAGGCATCGTCTGATAACATTATTCGTTGTTTGGTATCGAATTTTGTTTAGCACAGGACAGTGGGAGATCGTCAATATACCATTCATCAATGACCAAGATGTTCCAATCAACAGGTTGAAACAATCATAGTGAACGTCACCGCGCTCAGCATTTTGAAGTCAGTGGAACCATTTTACGGTGCATTTTGAAGGATGAATTGCATTTGTTTCCGTATAAAGAGCAATTAACACAAATAATATAGTCGACAGACAGTCGTTCGAATGGTTGACACTGAACCTAATTTTTGAAAGCAATTTGCGATGAACGACGTGGCTCATTTCACACTCTCAGGCGGTGTTAAGAGACAAAATTATCGCATTTTGGGGAACGGAAAATCCACACGAGATCCTTGAAACGCCATTGCATGACCAAACAATGACTATTCGGAAAGGCGTTTGTGCCAAAACCATCATTGGGCCATATTTTTTCAGAGTTAATGAAACAGTCAATGGAACTCGATATCGATGGATATTGGCTCATTATGCATGTCACAATGCAAATCAAATAATTCAGTTTATGCAACAAAAATTCCCTGGACGTCTGTTGTCAAAAAGAGGCGATATTGACTGGCCATGCAGAACTTTAGATTTGACCCCACCGAATTTCTTTTTGTGGGGTTATTTGAAAAGCAAAGTATACGCCAGCAAGCCTCGGACCATTGAAATTGAGCTTCCACACATTTGCATAGAAGGACAACGCACAAAGTTTCTATAGACAAGTCGCAAACTCAAATCTTTGGGCTTTCATAATTTTTGTACAACTTGATTACATATTCGCAAAGTTATTTAGACACGCACGTGTATTGTAGTGTATTGTTGATGGTTTTGTTTTTGTTTTTGTGGATTTTTTATTATAATTTATTTTTTAATTGCATTTTGCTGTGTTCCATCAAAAGTATTGCGCATTTTAAGTTAAAACTCTTATTTCTTCTCTTTTTTTTGGTTGTTGATGTTTCTGTTTTTATTAACAAATATAATACAAAGGAATTTGGACCAATCTTATATCGATATTTGACTATAAAATAAGGTGCATATTTTATCATTAGGTCTTCTTAATCCTACAACGACCCAATCGAATTTCGTCAGGAAAACCAAGATCCTTTTTTTTCATTTGCATCTTCACTATGCAGGTGCATGCCACTTTGCAAACTAGCATTTCAAATCGAATCGGGTCTTACCATAGGATTCACATCATGAACTGGTTAAGTCTTTATTTTTCAAGTAATGTTCGCTTCCAATGGAGATAGATCCATAAAAAACAATCAACTGTTCTTTTGTTTTAATTTAACTTTTTAAAGCTACCTGTGATGTTGATCGTACTTATGTAGTTACGTTTGTGGATTATTAGTTATTACTACTTCCAAAAAGCAGTCATATCTTACAGGGATTTTTTAAAAAGTTCGCAATAAAACTTTGTTGTAGTAAAATACGACGACATAATCCTCTAAACCTCTGTTTTTGTTTTTTTTTGTGTTGATTATCAAATTAGACTGTGATTATATACTAATGTCTATAGTGTGAAATCCTCAGACAAACCAGATAAAAATCGGCACGTGTTCTTTTCAACGGAAGGGTTGTATGCTCCTGATTTTTCGTTCCGTTTTGCGAATGTTGGTGTTGTAATCGCTGAAATTATGAACGTTAAGAATTAGTAAAATCGCATTTCAAATCTATTCGGGTCTTACCATACGTAGGGTGGAGAGATAGCCAGTGCCTTAACATCATGAATTGGTTGTCCGGACTTCACGGTTCCAGGGGAGATACACACACACAGTTCTATAAAAAGCATTCAACAATCTGACAGGGATTATTTTTAAGGTCTTAGCTTCAAAACTTTCTTTTTGTACAATACGACGACATAATCTTTCAAACATCTGTTTTTTTTTTTTTTTGGTGATTATCAAATAGACTGTGAGTATATACTAGAGTCTATTGCGTGAAATCCTCAGACAAACCAGATAAAATTCGGCACGTGTTCTTTTCAACGGAAGGGTTGTATGCTCCTGATTTTTCGTTCCGTTTTGCGAATGTTGGTGTTGTAATCGCTGAGAGTATGAACGTTATCAATTAGTAAAATCGCATTTTAAATCTATTCGGGTCTTACCATAAGTAGAGTGGAGAGCTAGCCAGTGCCTTAACATCATGAATTGGTTGTCCGGACTTCACGGTTCCAGGGGAGATACACACACACAGTTCTATAAAAAGCATTCAACAAGTTTAGGTTTCATTTGACCTTGTAAAGCTCCCTGTGCTGTTGATCGTACTTATGTAGCTCAGTTTGTGGATCATTAGTTATTACTACTTTCAAAAAGCAGTCATATCTGACAGGGATTATTTTTAAGGTCTGAGCTTCAAAACTTTCTTTTTGTACAATACGACGACATAATCTTTTAAACATCTGTTTTTTTTTTTGGTGATTATCAAATTAGACTGTGATTATATACTAGAGTCTATTGTGTGAAATCCTCAGACAAACCAGATAAAATTCGGCACGTGTTCTTTTCAACGGAAGGGTTGTATGCTCCTAATTTTTCGTTCCGTTTTGCGAATGTTGGTGTTGTAATCGCTGAAATTATGAACGTTAAGAATTAGTAAAATCGCATTTCAAATCTATTCGGGTCTTACCATACGTAGGGTGGAGAGATAGCCAGTGCCTTAACATCATGAATTGGTTGTCCGGACTTCACGGTTCCAGGGGAGATACACACACACAGTTCTATAAAAAGCATTCAACAAGTTTAGGTTTCATTTGACCTTGTAAAGCTCCCTGTGCTGTTGATCGTACTTATGTAGCTCAGTTTGTGGATCATTAGTTATTACTACTTTCAAAAAGCAGTCATATCTGACAGGGATTATTTTTAAGGTCTGAGCTTCAAAACTTTCTTTTTGTACAATACGACGACATAATCTTTTAAACATCTGTTTTTTTTTTTTGGTGATTATCAAATTAGACTGTGATTATATACTAATGTCTATAGTGTGAAATCCTCAGACAAACCAGATAAAAATCGGCACGTGTTCTTTTCAACGGAAGGGTTGTATGCTCCTGATTTTTCGTTCCGTTTTGCGAATGTTGGTGTTGTAATCGCTGAGAGTATGAACGTTATCAATTAGTAAAATCGCATTTTAAATCTATTCGGGTCTTACCATAAGTAGAGTGGAGAGCTAGCCAGTGCCTTAACATCATGAATTGGTTGTCCGGACTTCACGGTTCCAGGGGAGATACACACACACAGTTCTATAAAAAGCATTCAACAAGTTTAGGTTTCATTTGACCTTGTAAAGCTCCCTGTGCTGTTGATCGTACTTATGTAGCTCAGTTTGTGGATCATTAGTTATTACTACTTTCAAAAAGCAGTCATATCTGACAGGGATTATTTTTAAGGTCTGAGCTTCAAAACTTTCTTTTTGTACAATACGACGACATAATCTTTTAAACATCTGTTTTTTTTTTTTGGTGATTATCAAATTAGACTGTGATTATATACTAGTGTCTATTGTGTGAAATCCTCAGACAAACCAGATAAAATTCGGCACGTGTTCTTTTCAACGGAAGGGTTGTATGCTCCTGATTTTTCGTTCCGTTTTGCGAATGTTGGTGTTGTAATCGCTGAGAGTATGAACGTTATCAATTAGTAAAATCGCATTTCAAATCTATTCGGGTCTTACCATACGTAGAGTGGAGAGCTAGCCAGTGCCTTAACATCATGAATTGGTTGTCCGGACTTCACGGTTCCAGGGGAGATACACACACACAGTTCTATAAAAAGCATTCAACAATTTTAGGTTTCATTTGACCTTGTAAAGCTCCCTGTGATGTTGATCGTACTTATGTAGTTAAATATGTGGATTATTAGTTATTACTACTTTCAAAAAGCAGTCATATCTGACAGGGATTATTTTTAAGGTCTGAGCTTCAAAACTTTCTTTTTGTACAATACGACGACATAATCTTTTAAACATCTGTTTTTTTTTTTGGTGATTATCAAATAGACTGTGATTATATACTAGAGTCTATTGTGTGAAATCCTCAGACAAACCAGATAAAATTCGGCACGTGTTCTTTTCAATGGAAGGGTTGTATGCTCCTGATTTTTCGTTCCGTTTTGCGAATGTTGGTGTTGTAATCGCTGAGAGTATGAACGTTATCAATTAGTAAAATCGCATTTCAAATCTATTCGGGTCTTACTATACGTAGGGTGGAGAGCTAGCCAGTGCCTTAACATCATGAATTGGTTGTCCGGACTTCACGGTTCCAGGGGAGATACACACACACAGTTCTATAAAAAGCATTCAACAATCTGACAGGGATTATTTTTAAGGTCTTAGCTTCAAAACTTTCTTTTTGTACAATACGCGATCATAAACATTTCTACATCTGTTTCTGTCCTTTTTTTACTATTTTCAGAAAGTAGTAATATCTTACAGGGAATATTTAAAAGTCTTATTATAGCTTCACAACTTACTTTTGGTGAGATACGCGAATTCATAACTCTTCTACATCTATTTTTTTTTTTTTTGCTTTTTGTGATTTGATTTGTAGACACTAACGTATGGTGAATGGAGTCTTCTTCCCAGACAAGTTCAATTCTCCATAAGTCCTCTTTAATTCAATGGAATACTGCCGTTCTATTGGTGGCTGGTTGCTAAGTCTGGCATAGAGATTGCGGAGACTATTAACGCTAGCGATTGTCAGGCCACTCACAATAGCTTCCACTTGTGGGAATTCCGTAACAACGCATAATTTATATGCTCCGCAACCTGATATAGTAAGTTTACTTATGTACACCATGTCACGCATAATATACAGAAAAAGACTGGGCGAAAATTCACGTATACGTTCTCCATGAATGGAGGCCATCATATAATACACTGTGCTTTCAATTTTTTTCGGTATTAACTCCCACAAAATGAAAGTGGTTACGTCGGTACAAATTATATATATCATCGCTTCTATAAACATTCTTCCGTAAGTTTCTGAGAGCATGGCCATTTTTTGTTGCAGCTTCCTAAATGACGCTATGGCACAGCAAATAAACAGCATTGCCGTTACATCAGATGCCTTCTCTGAAGGAATAATTCTCCAGTTTAGGATATGTAAAAAGCAACATGTCAAAGTAGTTGTGATTATTATTTGGCGATCCGTTAATGCCATTGTGGTTCTTGTTCTTTTACACACGCGAAATTTTATATACAAAATAAAAATTTAAAAAAAAAATTTTTACTGCTCGAGAAATTTTGTATTCACTCTATGAAACTTAAAAACTTAATGAACTAATAGAAGTTTTTTCCAAGGCTTGTTGATTTTTGTTCAAATTTTTTTTTCAAATTTTTGACACATTATAAGAAACAAACACAATCCAACTTTTAAAAATATTACATATTATTACTACATTTAAAATGTTACACTTTCCACAATGATTCCTGCTACCTTCTCCATATACTCGTATATCTATCAATTATTTTCCCTATTGTTCTTGGGAGAAAAAGGGGTTATGCTGATCAGCATAAATGATTTGATCAGGCTCAGGTTCTGCCCACATGCCTTTGGTACAAACCGTACAACTATGTACGAGTATATGCATCCATTTGCTGGGAATCATACAATCTCAAGCAAAAACCAATCACAAGCATGTTATATTAAATTGAAGGAATGCCATCTTCTCCAGAGTTTTTTGTTTTGTAGATGAAAGAAACTTTTGGCTCACTTTATGCTTATTATTGCCCTGGCATGGAATCTGCCATGGGCACCGGGTTACAAAACATTCACACTACACTGATTGAGCATCGGTTCTTGCTATCGAGTCTGTCCATCTAATCTCTTAGATTGTTCTTAGTACGTATTTTAGAGAGTATCTTGTGGAGCCTTGCATCACCGTTTAAAGCACTTAGATAGCAATAGGTGGATTCGTGGATTTTCCATGATGATAACGCGCCATCTCATCGGGCCACGTCTATCAACGATAGACAGGCCAAACACGCGATAAATATCATCGACCAGCCGCCCTATTCACCTGACTTAGCTCCGTGTGACTTTTGCCTGTTCTCCAAACTCAAATTGACGCTTCGGGGAACCCGGCATGACTCCATAGACTCCATCAAACAAAATTCGCCGAGAACTACTAAGGTGAAATGATGAAACCAGCTGCTGTAAACAAACTGGTTGACCGATCGCTCTCATTTTTGGCATAGTAATTAAGGATAGTCCTACTAACATACAGCAAAAAACCCAAACAATACTTAACGTGGACAATTCAAATGACAAATTCCGGGTTGAAATACAAATAATGTTGGAGCTGCTGTTTTAATTTAAGCATTTCTAGGTGTGAAATTGCAAAATATATGGTTTCAGACTAGGGTTGGTGTTCTCACAAATGTGCCCAGCTGTGATATAATTGGATGGGTGGTCAACAAATCATGAAATACGTGCAACGTCATTTATCGCCATTAACTAAAACAAATCTTTATAATCGAATATATCCATTTATTTTCGAGATAGAAAGAAATTTTGTTAAGAATCTCACTTTTGTTTTACTTTAATCATTTCATCCAACTGTCTACTAATGTGATTCACTATATACGAGGCTCAAGGTCCTAGTTGCTAGTTAAGTTTTTCCAGTTTACAATAAATTAAGGCGTGGCAATTGTCTAGTTGTCAGCTATGACTCTTCTCTTATCCCGCAGGTGGAGCAAGTTCGTTACCTAGAACTAATCTTGGACAAGCGACTTACATGGCCAGCTCATATATGTCACTCAACAATAACAGGACAATTTGCAGACAAGTAGTTGCTCCTGTCTAGCGTCATGAGATTCAAATCTGGGGTTCTGCTGCTGCCAGTAGCATTCAGAGAGTTCAAGCTTGTCAAAACAAGGTGCTTCGGCGCATAACTGGTGCTCTTTGGTTTGGGCGCAACATCATCTTGCATAGAGACCTAAGGATGCCCACAGTACGTGACGAAGTCCTGCAAATCAGCAATCGTCATCAGCAAAGGCTACAAAGTTATCCAAACTATCTAGTGGCAATCCTCACTCATGGAGTGAGCCGAAGCCGTTTAAAGAGGCTCCATCCTAATAAATATTGCAAATTTGTATAAGGAAGTGAGTTGTCCAGAAAGGGTGAATGTTCTTCGCTTCTGAAAGTAGGAAGAACGGTGGATGGGTGGATGGGTGTTGGAGGCATACTAAACTATACTACGCAGCTCGAATCCCTTCACCGATCAACAGTGTGAGTTTTGTCTCCAGATCATATAAGTAGAACAATAATTCTATCGTTATTGAGCAGCATTTGTATTGTGCTCTTATTAGACCTAAACTCCGCCTCACCATCATTATAATAGAATAAAATGTTTGAATCGACGTTATAAACCATTTTAATAGAAATCATTGGTCATCGGTTAAAGAAATGATCAAATGTCTCCGACAATCCACTAGTGGAAATCTAAAATTGTCTGTTCGTAATCCCAGACGCAAATCCGCATTCCTCCCTACTTCATTTTTCTTAGATGATTTGCATGCTACTACTGATGACCCTGGAATATCTGCTTTATTTACAAAGCTATTACAATTGACTTTTTTATCATCGATATTTTCGAGAACTTTGTACCCTTAATAGGTTCACACAATTAACAATTTTTTCATAATCTTAGATTACTGAAGTTTTCTTATTCATCCCTAGTTGTAAATAACCTAATGCGCTGTGCAGGTTACCTGTGGGTTTTCAACTTATCGCTCCAGGTAGCGTCATTTCTGCCTATTTGGAAAAAATCTTTCATTATTTATCGACACAAAATAGGTAAGAAATCAGATTTTTTAAACTGTAAGGTCGTTATTTCTCCATCACAAAATGGATTTGTAAAAAGAAGGTCTGCAACCACTAATCTCCTTAAGTTCATTCATAGTTAATAGTGGTTTTATTAATATTATATAAGTAAGTATATGATTTTTCTAAAGCTTTTGACTCAGTGAACCATGGCCTTCTTTTGTATAAACTGAATATTATGGGCTTTCCACTAAATTTCTAAGCTGGATCAAATCCTACTTGCTAAATCGTTCCCAAAAATTAATGTTTAGGTATTTATTTTCGGAAACTGTCCACTTTACTGCCGAAGTTGCTGAAAGTAGTCATCTAGGTCCACTTCTTTTCAACTTATTTATCAATGATCTTCCTCTCTAATCTCTATTTCATATTCTCATGTGGTCATGTACGCTTATGATGTAAAACTTTTCCTTTCAAATTAATAAATTTAAAAGCGGGACCTGTACATTAAAACCTACAGAATTCAACTAGGGGAGTATTGATAAGAATAGCCAAAACTCAGATCGCTCAATTAAAATTTAGCCTAATATAGAGGAGAACCTGTTTATTATATTGTACAATTGTAAGTATAATACACTTGTCCTAAAGGAAATAAAATTGCATATTTCAACAGGTTTTTATAATGGCAACTAGATAAATTTATGGAAGTATACTAATACGAAAAATAAATGAGGATAAACTCATATGAATTCCATTTTTCATTTTTATGAAAACAGAAATCTTTATACTTATTGTTTAGTTAATCCACCCATGTGTGTTGTATTACAAATATAGAGTTATGCTGTTGATTTGATTAAAATGTTTCATGTTTTGTTTTGTGTCGCTTGCAATTAGTCAACATGAAGTGAAGTGTTTTTTGCTTTGTTTTTTTGTTGCTTTTGTTGTTTAGTTCAGTTTGGGCACGCCATAGCCACAAACATAAGTATTAAGGAGCGGCTACTGCGGATACGAAACCATATATTCATACTAACACACATACTCGTAGTATAGAAAACCTAAAAGTGACCGATTTCCATTCAACTAATCACGACTAATGAAAGCCAAAAAGGCGCAACACCAAGCCATGTTAAGTTGAGTTGAGTTGAGTTGAATTAAGTCAAGACAAGTCAAGCCAAGTGCATTGCGTTGCATTGCATGGCATTGTCACTCGTCACCCGTCAACCATCATCTATTGTTGAACAGATATAAGTAGAGATCGAGACCGAAACCGAGACAGAGACAGAGACCGAAATCAAAAGTGAGAGACATAAGCGCCACTTTTGGGTGCGCGCACTTTTTGGGTTTGCCGCAGCATAAATCCGCCAACCACCCGACGGAATCTCATCCAGCGCCATTGTCCCCTCCTCATGGACATGGCCAATGTAGAGCAAAGTGAAACATGAACTGACAAAACAGCACGAGCGCCACGCTTTGGCACCAACTAACCAACCAACCAACCGACCGACCGATAGATAGATAGATAGGTTGTTGTAATAATTTAGCAAATGTCGTGCGCTTTTGTCACTCACTGTTGTTGTTGTCGTCGTCGTTTTTACTATCGCCGCTGCCGCCGTCGTCATCATCACCATTGACGTTGTCGATCTCGTCGTCGTGGCCATTGCTGAATCAAAAATAAGGCAACCGATCAGACGAACGATCGATCGATCTATCGATTGTTCGGTTGCTTATGCTTGCTTGCCTGTTTGTTGCGTTGGTGGCATGGGTGCCCTTCCTCCCCCACATGGATCAAGACTCTAGCAACTCGAGCCAACGAACTAAGCACTAAATGCCAAGTGTTAGAGTTGACTTATTCATCTACAGCAAAGAAATTATTGATCTGCCGTCCCCCTACGCTTAAAGCTGGGTACGACCATGGTTCTTGGCACAAATGACTACGCGTTGCCTTGGTTTTGCGTGCCGGCGCTTGGTCCGTCAAATGTCGTCAGCGCCAGTCATTTGTTGTCATTGTTCGCTAAAAGTTTGAAGGTAACCAACCACCAATCTAAATGACCTCCTCAAAGCTTCAGATGCCCCTTCACACTAACAAATTATGCATCTTTGTTGCATACAAAAAAAGCTCAGTGGGCATAGACAAGCAAATAATCAATAATGATTTCACAAAATTTAATTAAACGCTCAAAAAAAAAAAAAAGAAAAAAAGGGGTCTATTGATCAGATTGTCGTGTTTGGAGTCTCTTAATCTCCACTCAAAATAATTCAATCGTAATACTATATTGTAATAATCTAATGCAAATTTAATAAAAATTTAATGCATGCTGAATGTTTTTTACCCATTTGAGTTTGTACCCCACTCCAGATTTTCTATCTAGGTTCCTGAATCACCGATTCAGTCCATTGTATTATATTAAATAAATGACGGGGTAAAGTACGGGATCCTTTTGAGTTTAATTTTGCAAAATGAAATTGATATATAAAACTAACAGCAAAATGGGCTCTGTGTGACCCTTAAGTGGGACCTTAAGATTATGAAACGATTTTAGAATAATGTTTGAAGTTATTTTCATGTAATTCACCTGAATTTCTTTTGAAAAAAATGATCTTGATTCATTCCAAATTGATTTGGAATATACTTATAAGAAATTGTGGACATAATTTGGATATATGGGACTATTGAGACTTTATTAACATTACACACCTGATCGTAATCTTGTTAAGAGATGATGTATTTGGGGTGGGCCCATCTATTTTGATGAATAGTTTATTTTTGTTTAACGAATTTCACTTTATTTGTCTGATTGATCCGATTCCGATTAAGTGTGAAAAATGATTTTATGCAAATATTGGCGGCGCCTGGCTCGGCATCTTGGAACACCAATTTTCAAGCAGTTCCTATTCAATTTGGACAATTTCAAGCGATTAATTGCTTGGGAACTGTCTGCATAAACTTTATCTTTCAATGCGCTCCACAGAAAGAAGTCCAGCGGCATCAAATCGCAGTTGTGAGCAGGCCAATGGACATCGTCAAAACGGCTAATCAAACGATTGTTGAAACTTGTGCGTAGAAGGTTGATGCTACGTGTGGCGGTATGCTATAGCTTATCGAGATCGATATCTTCCAATTACCGCCACAAAAAGTCAGTTATCATGTCTCGATAGCGTTCACTATTGACAGTCACGGAGCGACCTTCCGCATTTTCGAAAATCCACACGCACTCCAAAATCCATATTATACAGTGACGACATGTGGATTTTCCGTTCCCCAAATTCTGCAATTTTGTTTTTTTAAGTAGCCAAAATCTGGGTCTTTACATTCAAAACAAGTTTTCATAATTTCAAAGGGATTCATATTTGATCAGCGGAAGTTTCAAACTAAACTACTGTTAACAATTTATGGCTCTAAAACTGGTAGCGTAATTATGTATCAAGTGGTATTTCAAAATCATAAATGGATCTGTTAGAAATAAATTGCTTCTCATATGCTTTATGTTCAAAATCAGTAGTAATCTGGTGTGGCTACGTTGAACTATTTGAGAGAAGTTCTACCTACTTCTTTTAATGGTTTATTTCAATTAAAATCTTCAAATACAATATGAGCAGAAAACAGAAGGTAAATACATACTTCTATCTAAGAAGTTCAATTACTGGAAAGCCATGAGGAAATCAATTAAAGTAAATTAAATAAATGCAAATATTAATATGATATGCATGTCAACTTTAATGAAATCATATTTTCATTTTTATTTATTTTATTTTATTATATTTTTTATTTATTTGATTTTATCTAAAAAGTCACTAATTGGAGCATTTGTTAAATACATTATTGTTGTTGTATGTGCCGGTAGTTGTCAGCATTGCTTAGCTTAAGATTGTTGATTGTACATAGACTACTGTTGTTTGTTTTCATTTTTTAACACTTTAGCTTTTTACTGGTCTTAATGGTTTTTTGTTTCTTATTTTTTATTTTCTAAGTATATTTAGTTAAATTTATATAAACCAAAGATTCAAGAGCAGCAACTGATCTCTTAGTTTTTGAGGCAACAAAAGTGTTGAAATTTTTTTTATAGATTAATAATAAGATCTCAGAATTCCTTTAGTTGCTTGAGGCTTACAAAGCAATTTATTGTAGTAATATTTCAATCAGTTAATGAAGTTAATTATAATGATTAGATATTATGATAAATGCAATATTTCATACTTTAAGTAGACTTTAGTAATTCAAGGAGAAAATTGGATTGATCAAATCTCTGCAAGCTTGTTTTAGGTGGCTGTAGAAAAATATAGAAACTAAATCAATCAATCATGGAGGTAGTGATTAAAATATGTTGTTGTTATGATGACTTCACTTCACTTAAATTCATTAAGAACGAGATAGAACCTATCCTACAATTTCCCGGGAGACAAATCAAATAAATCAACCATAATATATTAGCATATGTCTTATGAAATTTAATCAATCGATCGTAGGAGGTCATAATATGTGGAAAGTATAGTATTTATATCCATTTATAGTACCAACGTCAATCAATCAATTGTGAAGTGTATGGAACTTTCGTTCAGACGAAACTTAGCATTTTTTTGTATGGTTTGTTTTTATTTCGATAGTTTAATCAATTGCTTTTCATTAGGGTTCCGGACACAAAAGATACATTACTAAGACTTCGTTGTCCGTTCGTCCGTTCTCAGGTCATATCTCATGAATCGTAATAGCTAGAAAGTTGAAATATTCACAGAATATTTAGTTCTATCCAAGCAACAGCAAGAAATACTGAAACTAAAATATTTTAAAAAATTTGAAGGGGTCTCCATACAAGAAACATTTTGGTTTGTATCGGAGCAATACGATCCAGTAATCCCACGATCTTGAAATTTGCTTGGTTAGGGGAAGTAGACAAGAAACTTTTACTGTCGAAATTTCAGTTTGATCGGAGCACTAGTGAGGGTGGGTACCTCTCATACAAACCTCCATTATAATTCAGGTTTTTATTAGAAAAAGTTTTTTGTTTTTTGGAATATTGAACTGAAATTTAGACACTATAAGTTTCTGATATAGGGGCTGTATATTTGTTGGAATCAGCCAAATCGACCAAACTAGGAGGGGTACCTCCCATACAAACCGACCATTAAAATTCAGGTTCTTGTTCCAAAAACTTTTTTTTTTTTTCACTAATGAACAGAAATTTACACACAATGAGTGTTTAATATAGCTGATACATTTGTTGGAATCAGTCATCGGACCACTAGGGCGAGTACATCCCATACAAACCTCCAATCTGGTACGGAAGCCTTCGTGTACGAGTCTGACTCGCACTTGGGCGATATTATCTGTTACACTACTTTTAACAAGTTATTATCACTTTACCTGAATGTTGGAAACGCATAGAAACTATCCATCGAAGATCATAGGTATTTGGTAAAGTTTATAGAGAAGGAAATCATTTCACCGTGACTGAAGGAACTTATTGAATATATGTACATAGTAGTGCGTCCATCCTCATAAGTTGGGACAGACAGATTTTATTAACATACGATGAAGAATTCTTTGATTACTAGATATAGTTATATCCATACAAAAATTCATATTGTACAACAAATAAAATCACTTATTGTATTGTCAAATTATAAAAAATTCAATTGCCATGTGAGTATGTTTCGGTGAATACAAATTTCTATTCTTTCTTGATTTTACTTAATTATTTTTTGTTAATTGTTTATTTGTTTATTTAGTTTCATTTAATGACTCAGTGCTTGGTAATCAACTTGTAATATAATTTGCAATTATATTTATACAAATGCAATTGATTTTGATTGTTTCATTTGTATATTTGTTCAATTGCTCGTTACAATTATGTCCACACCCCCACTTTAGGACTTTGAGATATGTAGATACAGATACGACGAGAAAAAACTATGGCAGCAATAGAAACAAACGGCAAGGGCAGCGACGTGATGACGATGCAGACAATTGCATGCGATTTGCATTTGATTAGAAATTGAAAACATTTATAAAAAATCCATTAAATCCATTACTATAGCAACAGCAATAGCAATAGCAACAACAACAACAACAACAAGAACAATAATATTAATACGATAATAAGAACATGAAAATGTAAATCAAAATCAAAATGCATAAGGAAGAGAACTACGAGTACAGCAATGTAATGAACGACGATTGAACATGTTTTCGATCATAAATAAAAATAGATGAAATTCCATAGTCGAAGGTGTTAAATGCATATCAAACATTTTACATCATCGATTTTATTAGCGTAAAACGTTTATAATTCAATTAAAATAATAAATTAACAACAAAATCAACTTAGCACAAATACAACCATGTATTTATTTATTGTATTGTGTTGTACATCGCATGCATTAACTGAATCTTACATACTTAGTACATTTGTCGGTATTATGAATCTAATCTATTTCAGCGATTCTTAAATATTGTAGAGGCTTCAATTCACTTTAGTATCACAGTGGAGTCTGTTCAACAATGTTGATGTTTAACAAAATTTCTTACTTATACATAATATTGTGTCCATCCACTATGCGGGGAATTTGACCACATTTTGTGTCATAAATTAATATATACTGTGGCTCAAAGCTTTAATGGGACACTGCATTAATTTAAATTCAAACCAAATATTTAATTTAATTTATTTAATTAAAAAATTACTAAAAAATCAACTATGTAATTAACGAAACAAAAACAATTAAACACTTGACCGAAAATAAGATTCAAAGGTCATGCTCTGCATATGGTGGGACCAAAGGAAACCATTAATGTGCAACGTTATCGACTACAATTAATGCGTTTGAGCAGTACATTGCGGGAAAAACGGCCAGAAACGGCCGAAAGGTATGACAAGGTGATTTTGCAACATGACAACGCTCGGCCCCACGTAGCTGTAGCTGTAACGGTCAAAAATTACCTGGTAATGCTTAAATGGGAGGTCTTACCCAACCCGCCGTATTCTCCAGACCTTGCTCCTTCCGACTACTGACTTTTTCGATGGATGCAAAACGATTTGGGGGGTCACCGGTTCGGGTCTTTTGAAGAAATCGAAAAATGGCTCAATGATTGGATCGAGGCCAGAGAGGACTCATTTTTTAGAAATGGTATTCGAAAATTACCCAAGAGATGGGAAAAAATAGTCGCTTCCGGCGGACAATACTTTGAATGATGTCCTTTTAAGTATCGCTGATTTTTAGCTTTGTTTCAAATTCTCTGCTTGAGTAAAATTTCTTCTTAATCTTTCTTCCGCCAACATATTTTTGATTTTTAAAAAATAAGCCAATTTCATCGACATTGAAATTGTCATTGGAAGTCTTTAACTAAATTCGGTAGGATAGTTTTGACCTCCATATTCAAATTATCTATCATTAATGTTGTTTTTTTTTTTTTTTAAATTTATGTAACCACTCACTTCAGAATTTTTAAAATTTTTAGTTTTTGAAATTCAGAAATTCATTCAATTAGAACTCACAAGAACACAGACACAAACGACTATGTAATTCTGTCTTATTAGAATTGAACCGTTGTTTCTAAATGATTTTTTATAATTTACTTCAAGATATTATTATGAGAAATAAGTTCGAACAAATAGACTGTTTAATAGATAATTCAGAAATCAAGAATCTCGTGAGGAAGAGAAACTTGCAATGGAAAATATAGAAAGTTTATCGTTAGGTTGCCAAGACCAGCATAGCAATTGCAATGACCATAACAAAGTTGTTATTTTAACTTGTGCAGATCATTTATTGCAGTCCCAACACTAGAAAACATATGTATGTATAGCATTCAGAAAATTGCATTGGGCTAAAAATTCAATCCAATCAACTTAGCGACTAAACGCTCAAGTTGCATAGATGAAATGAAAATTTCGGTATTAATCATTCATGAGAGGCAACCTTTTATTTTCGAATTTATTCACTCACATGATTGCATCGTTTATGATTTAATCATGACTAAGAGTTTCGTGGTTTCATCACTTCATTATTTTGTGCTTTTTATTTTATTCACTTAAAGTGATTGGTACCAAACTGAATGGGAATATTTTGATTTTTGTTTAGAGAAATATTCTTTAAATGTTGTTAGGTGATGAAATGTTTAAATTACAGAAACAAATGAAGGACCTAAATAAACGTCCGATTCTTTTAAGTTTCGCTAATCCAAATAATTGTGTTGTCTTTTATAGGGTGCGGTGCTTTAAGTTTTATATATGAGCAGAATTTGGTAATTTTTAAGGGCCCTGAATCAGAAGAATAGATAACTGATACCTTTGACGGTTCACAAAAAAAAAAAATAAAGACTGTACACCATTAAATTAAATGCTAATGGCTACCGCTCAGTTTATAGCGGAACATGTACAATAGACAGCAGCCACGGAATAGGAAATAAAGTACCTTTCGCAAGCAAAGATATTGATCTCAAGTCAATACAGGGGCGGAAGTAATTACGCGACTTAACAGGAATAAAACTTCATAACTTGCAAAATTTTGTATATGCGCATGTACTCGAATAGCAAACGCTCCCACTCGAACAATCATAGCAACTAAATATTTGATCAGATTTAATCAACACGACTGAATATTCTCTCCGATTTAATCATTCCAACAGAATTTTGTCTAGCAGTGACGTTCATTCCGAACAATCATGTTCAATTAACATTCAATCGTTCACAACTCGCTAACAAACATTCGTTCTTGCTGATTAAAATGAATGAATGCATCATAAAGTTGTGTGGAATTATATTATTGCCAATGATGGTTCCGATTATTTATTAATAGATGAAAGTCATATGTTGCTTGTTGTATGGCATGTAACATAAATTTTATGTTAACTTTGATAAGTTCAACATTGGTTTATTTTTTTGTTGTTTTCGTTTTTTTCTTGCTTGTTACAACTACCAAATATAATGTCGGATATTCTGCATTACTATTATAATGAACTAAGTAGGAGGTTTCCTAGCATTCTTTTATACAAAGTAATTCGTAATGTCAGTCAGTCACTAAGTGAGTTTAAATGAATTTGTGTTCAAACGAGCATATAGCATATAATAAAAGAAGGTTAGGTTTGATTATGCCGAAGATGAAATATTCTTCACGGGATTTGTATGGGAGGAGGAGGGTTTCTTAGTGGTCCGATGGGTGGTTTTGACAAATGTGTTGCCCCTTTCTTGGAAACTGATAGTATCCAAGTTTCAGTTCGATAGGACAGAAAACAAAAAAGGTTTTCTAATAAGAACCTGGATTCAAAAGGGGGGTTTGTATGGAAGGAACCAGCAGAGGTTTAAGTTGGGCCTCGCTCCCCACCAAGGAGTGAGTCATATTTACCAAAATAAATATTACTCAAATTTGGGCCCTGCGTATGTATATCCAAGGGGACGTTGATTGTCGTTTATCAATCCATGTGCTTGGCACCATGTTCTTGAGTCTTTTTACAGATAGGTGAGCACGTAAAACACAGGTACTTCATTGTACTCCCAATACTTACTCACCTCCTGTCAACTTTCATGCTCTTCATTTTCAAATTCGAAGTTGCATAGACATCCATTTATATTTTTTAACTCAACGAAGCTTCAATCAACCTCTGATATGTCCATATAAAAGTTTTCTGGTCGGAATATGTTTGATTGTATAATAGTTCGTTTGAGCGGGCCTGCCATCGAAACTGCAATTTAGAAAGTCTAAACTGTCATTTAAAAATAAACTAACAATATTTAGGTCGATCTTCGTTTTATTATGCTACACGGCTCCTTAATCTGAGGTGATTGTGTAGTCAGACATCGTGCCAAACTACAAAGGGCACAAAACAAATTATTAAAAATGATTCTATATCTACCCTTTTAATTCTCCACATCACTACTCCATGAAATAACTCAAGGAATGGTATTATAAGTCCCTAAGTTTTTGAGCTAGAGAGCTGAAATTTTGCACGATCCTTTCTTTTTACTAGACGCAGTACATTTGTCAGAACCAGTCGAATCGGATCACTACGGGGGTATCTGTCAAACAAACCCTAATTCAAATTCATGTTCCTATCAGATAAAACTTTTTCGTTTTTTTGTACCATCGACCTTATCCTAATATCGTAGATAATTTTGAACCAGTTTTCAGCAATACCAAGCAACAATTTGTAGCTGGAGTACATAGAGCCATGCGAACTGCTAAATGCAAATTTAGACAAACGTTTTGCACATTTTATTTTTGCAGGAACGAAGATATTGACAATGTTCCTCAATCGGGTTTTACCAAAATTCTTTCAGAAGAGAGGTGCCCTTGCAAATGTATGCATTCTTGAACGAAATCAGTCATTAATTCATTCGAATACATTTCTTCCAAGAAAAACCATTTTGTCATACGGTTTGATGATGAAAATTCATTAATTTTTGCCATTTTTCTTATGGGGATACGACTTTATCAATAAGGACTAGAAATGGGCTTTTTAATTTCTGTTAGACATAACTTTGCCTCCAAATTTGCTGCCCTAGGTTTCAGCCTGCTCATCCTGCTGGTGAATTCGTCACTGTCCTTTGCTATAATTTTATACCAAAAACAGTTTGTAATACTAACACAAACTAAGTTAAAAAAATATCTTAAAATAACAAGTTAATTTAATTATACATCATTGGTCTTTACCAATACTTAATACAATCATGAAAATTATCTCGAAAAATGTGTAATACACCAAATTATTACCAATTACACGTTAAAATGTTTTTCTTTTTTAACAAAAATTTATCGTCAATACAAGAACGTCATCGGAGCAGCATTGAAGAGCGAAATTCTGGATTCACTTCTGCTTATTTGATTTATTTTTCTTATCCTTCTCACTGAAGTAAAGTACGGACCAAGCTCTATCGGGCAATAGATTTGATGGCGTAGCATTTGGAATAGTCATCTCAGAGTAGGTTCGACGTGCCAAGGCTGGAATGCAAAAGCATTTCTTGGAAGGCCGCAACATAAGATTCAAATCACTAGTCTTGGATGAGATAGAACAAGAGTCCACCTCCATTGGAATGGGGTTGTTGTCCGACATATTGAACCCAATAAGCGAACTAAAATTTTAACGAAAAATTTTTACTTTTTCTCCTGATGTGTCGTAATTTTGAATGAAATGTCTACGAGTATAATGAAATTTGTTTTATATATGAGTATATATACAAATTTTGATATCCAAAGCCTACTATAGAAGGAATTTCAAATCTATTGTATTATGTATCTTCAAAACAGTCGCCGGACATTTGTCGGAACTAGACGAATCGGACTATGTTCAGGTTTTTGTTAGAAAAACTTGCTTGTTTAACGCACTATTAAACTATAAGTTTCTAACCAATGTCAACCAAACGTGTAAATTTCAAGATCCTAGGATTATTGGATCGTATAGTTTACCATAGAAACCCAAATTCAAATTTATGTTCCTTTAAGAAAAACTGTTTTGTTTTTTGTGTTATCGAACTGATATTTGAGTATATTCACCCACTGTGTGAATTTCAAGATCCTTTGATTACTGGATCGTAAAACTTCCATAAAAATATTTTGATCTTAGTGTTGAAATGCTGTATGAATACTGACTATACCCACCCTATACATAAGTCAAATCAATCATCAAATTGTTCTGAATTTTCTCTCACAGAGCTTAGGCAAAATCGTTTGCTGGGGGATGCGAGAAAAATATATCAACTTACTTGTTTTTAAAATAAGTTTTCCTTTCAAAACAACTAGCTCGACTCGTTTGCAGTGGGATTCCAAATGTTTTGGAGACTGAATTAATTCTTGGTGTCAGAAATTTTGACATCCTCTGCAATAATTTTTTCCTTCAGCCAGTTTTTTATAAATATATCAGGTAAATGTTGATTTTTTTCTTTGTACAACCTATGAAACCATGATTCAATATCAAGGCCAATGCTTTATCCATAGAGAAGCGCTTAGGCTTTTTCGTTTTCGCCTTTTCCGAACAACAGTATGAAGGTTGCTATTTCCGACCTTGACAACAGTAAATATTGGATCCGCTGACGTTTCCCAACGATAATTTGATATTTTTAATCATAAATTCCTTAAAACATTTTGCCATTTTAAATTGAAAAATTCATCTTGTCAAAAAATGGATTTAACTCTTGAACATTTTCGTGCCATTATTTTTCATAACTTTCGACGTGGACTATCAAGGCAAGTAGTCCGGTCAAAATAGCATTTAAAACTGCAATAAATCGCATAGAGCTGAAAATTGGTATATGCCTTAAAGATGCTATGATAAATAAAATGTAAAAAGTCCCCATCGATCCGAGGGCTCGGACAAAAGTTATTCAAAGATTTCGGTTTTTCACGTTTTTCACGTTTTCACGTTTTTCACGTTTTTCACATTTTTTTCGTAAACGGCAAGTGTTATCGAAAAAATGTCTGGGGTAATGTTGTATATAATACAATTGTTTACAAAACACACATTTCCGCACCACCAAATGAGGTAGTGTATTTGGCGCTTTTTTTTAATGTGGTTTCCCCAGTAGGCATACTCCACGATATATTCTGATTAAGATTTATTAAATAAATTTGCTTCAAAAAATGGTACTATTAATATTAATTAAAGTAGAACAGATTATTCTTAATTTTGGGGAAATTTTAGTCGGACTGATAATATTCAATTCTGTTTTTTTCTTCGCTTTCTTCTCCTTCTTCTTGATGGATATCTATAGATCCATCAATTGCCTCCTCATTTATATCATAAGAATCCTCATCTGAATCTGCACTTGATTCCACATTGCAGTGACAATTTGTGCATACTGGTGAACAAAATGTTCCGATTTTTCTACAGCCACAATTTTTACTGCAACCCTTCATAAAATTACAAAAAATGGTGTTAAGCTGCTTTTCTGGAGCAGGTCCGAGTAAAATTTAAATTGGCTCCAAACTGTTGTTTATTAATTTCCAACCCCAGTCTTTTGCCCAGCCACACTTGGACTTGATGTACACGATATAAGTGTTGATATGTTGGAGGAAGACAAGATAGTTGTACTCTTTTATTGTTTCGTATATTTTTTACAAAACTTAAATATCTGAACTTGTCAATTGAATCAAATTTTTTTGGAGCTCCATATATAGCTAGAAGAAAGCGAAAACCACTTGTGGTAATGAGTTCTGGAGAAGAGTCTATCTAAATATTTAAAATATTTCTGCACAATCAACTAAATCATTAAGTTTTTCTAATAATTTAAATATTGCTGTTTTACCCCTTTTGAAGATTGCTGATGTTGTATCACAGCCAGTTATTGCATGCGAAAATAAAATATGTGGTTGAGATTTTGGATATTCAGATAAACTTTCCGAAGAATATATAAATGTTTCGTTTGTACCTGAGCTTTCCCAATTGGGGCATCAGCGTCATTATCAGCTGGTTTCACTAAAATGTTCATAGCTGTGAATTTTTCACATAACATTGAAATGAAGCGAGACTTGTTGTGAGTATTTGACAGAAATTCTTGTTTGTTTGCTAGAAGTGTCACAAAACGATCAAAAACGACATCAGAAAATGAAGATGTGTTTGTAGTCTGACGACGTTGTTCTGCAGCTTTAATTTTTTTCTTATCATTAGAATATCCATCAAGTACTATAGGCACGCTTAGACCAAAATGTCTACGTGCACACTGAACGTATTTATCGAAAATATCATTAAATGTTCCTTCCCGATCCCAAACAACGTGGTGTAACAGATATCCTCCATCGATGATGTAAGTAGCATTTGTGTTATTAATTTCAATGCTCACAGATTGAAAGCAATCATAAATAGCTGACTTCTGTGTTTTACGCATTCCAATTGCATGGGATGGTGCTAATTCATATTAGAAGAAGTTTTCAAGCTCATCCCCAAATGTCACAGTGATACTCATGCGTTCTTATCATGAACTTTTAACGTGCTACTTATAGTTAAAAGAGGAAGTACTTTATTTAATGTTATTAACTGTTTGGCCAGTCATTTTAGTCATACAAGCAATTCCAACTTCACGAGCATTATGACAATTAATTTTTCTATCACCAACTACTCCACTGGCAATAGACATGATTTTTTTATCCTCAGGGAAAGGATCGTGTGATGAAAACCACTCAAGAAGTTTTCTTATGTCTTCCATATCTCTCTTTACACGTGAATCACTTGCATCTACATGCTGTCCATTCTTACATTAGCGAGATCTTTCAATCCTCACACACAGTATTCATAGTATGCATGCCACAAACCCATTTACTTTAAGGCATATATCAATTTTCAGCTCTATACGAATTATTGCAAACTTTCGTCGTTATTTTACTTAATTCTTTATAAAACGATAAAGCACAATCCTACAGCAATGAAAAAACTGATACAACTAGTATTGAATCGTGGTCGGTGTTCGCTCCAGGACGAATTCCAAAATCGGTTGTTTTGCCAGGAAATATCGGTGCTGTGCATGAACTGATAATGCAAAATCGTCATGTGATATTTAGGCATCTTTGGGTATTAGTATGACAAGTATCAATAATATATTACATGAACACTTAGCGATAAAAGAGATTTATTAGCGTTGGATCCCGCATAATCTGACAAACGCTCAAAAAAGACTTGTGTCGATTGGTGCAAGGAAATGTTGGGAAAATACGTTCAAGGTGCAACTTAAGTACTGCTACAAGGTCAACTTGTCCTCGTTTAAGAGAAGTTAAGCCTGCTGCTTGAACCAAAAAAAGCACATAATTTCTTTTAGATATTGATAAATTTTCAGCTTGCTTTCTTCGATCTCTTCAAGTCTTTAATATTTATATATTAATGTTGATTTTCATTGAGCCATCCATGGAGGCCCCCCAGTTGGCCGATTTGACTGATTCCAACAAATGTACCGCGTCTATGTGTAAAACTTAGAGTATATAAATTTCAGTTTAATAGTCAAAAAAAAAAAAAACAAAAAAGTTTTTCTAATAAAACCTGATTTTTAATGGTGGGTTTGTATGGGAGGTACCCACCCTAGTGGTCTGATCAAACTGAAATTTCGACACAAATTACTAAGCCACTTTCACCAACCAAGCGAATTTCAAGATCGTATAGCTGGCATACAAACCAAAATGTATCTTGTATGGGGACCACTTTAATTTTTTTCAAATATTTTAGTTTTAGTATTTGTTGCTGTTGCTCGGATAGAGCTACAGATTCTACAGAAAATTTCAACTCTCTAGCTATTACGGTTCATGAGATATGACCTAAGGACGGACGGACGCAGAACAAAGTCTTAGTAATAGGGTGATTCCTAAAAGTATACTTTACTTTTTCTTATTTATTGAGATTTTAATACAAAAAATTCAAATCCATCCAAATTTTAAACTTTTCTGGTGGATTACCCAATAATTTTCTTTCATATCCTTTCAATTTGGCCCATAACAAAGACAACAGAAAACAAAAGAATATCATTCTCATAATTTTTTCATCATGTTTAACCCATCCCTCCTTGAAGACGTAAACGCACAATGACGAAAACATTCTTACAGGCAACGTGCACTACTCTATCTCTCTCTTCAGAATATATAAATTACTTCGCGCAAGGACTTTTAAGTCACGAGATATATTAAAATTTTTGGCGACAACAATAGCGTTTGGGTGTAATGCAGCGTCAGATATCGACGTGACTGTAGAAACCTTTTTAAGAACGTTTTCACGTTAAAAGGTACTTTTAGCAAGTACTATTTTTCTGTCCAACTGTGTTTAGAAGCTATTATTTGGTGCTGTGTTTTTGAGCTAGAGAGCTGAAATTTTGCACGATCCTTTCTTTTTACTAGACGCAGTACATTTGTCAGAACCAGTCGAATCGGATCACTACGGGGGTATCTGTCAAACAAACCCTAATTCAAATTCATGTTCCTATCAGATAAAACTTTTTCGTTTTTTTGTACCATCGACCTTATCCTAATATCGTAGATAATTTTGAACCAGTTTTCAGCAATACCAAGCAACAATTTGTAGCTGGAGTACATAGAGCCATGCGAACTGCTAAATGCAAATTTAGACAAACGTTTTGCACATTCTATTTTTGCAGGAACGAAGATATTGACAATGTTCCTCAATCGGGTTTTACCAAAATTCTTTCAGAAGAGAGGTGCCCTTGCAAATGTCATACGGTTTGATGATGAAAATTCATTAATTTTTGCCATTTTTCTTATGAGAATACGAGTTTATCAATAATGACGAGAAATTGGCTTTTTAATTTCCGTAAGACATATTATTGCCTCCAAATTTGCTGCCCTAGGTTTCAGCCTGCTCATCCTGCTGGTGAATTCGTCACTGTCCTTTGCTATAATTTTATACCAAAAACAGTTTGTAATACTAACACAAACTAAGTTAAAAAAATATCTTAAAATAACAAGTTAATTTAATTATACATCATTGGTCTTTACCAATACTTAATACAATCATGAAAATCATCTCGAAAAATGTGTGATACTTCAAATTATTACCAATTACACGTTAAAATCTTTTTCCTTTTTAACAAAAATTTATCGTCAATACAAGAACGTCATCGGAGCAGCATTGAAGAGCGAAATTCTGAATTCACTTCTGCTTATTTGATTTATTTTTCTTATCCTTCTCACTGAAGTAAAGTACGGACCAAGCTCTATCGGGCAATAGATTTGATGGCGTAGCATTTGGAATAGTCATCTCAGAGTAGGTTCGACGTGCCAAGGCTGGAATGCAAAAACATTTCTTGGAAGGCCGCAACATAAGATTCAAATCACTAGTCTTGGATGAGATAGAACTAGAGTCCACCTCCATTGGAGTGGGGTTGTTGTCCGACATATTGAGCCCAATAAGTGTACGAAAATTTCAATGAAAATTTTTTACTTTTTCTCCAGATGTGTCGTAATTTTGAATGAAGTTAGTATAATGACATTTGTTTTTTATATATGAGTATATATACAAATTTTGATATCCAAAGCCTACTATAGAAGGAAATTCAAATCTATTGTATTATGTATCTTCAAAACAGACGCCGGACATTTGTCGGAACTAGACGAATATCAATAAGGACGAGAATTGGGCTTTTTAATTTCCGTAAGACATAACTTTGCCTCCAAATTTGCTGCCCTAGGTTTCAGCCTGCTCATCCTGCTGGTGAATTCGTCACTGTCCTTTGCTATAATTTTATACCAAAAACAGTTTGTAATACTAACACAAACTAAGTAAAAAAAAAATATCTTCAAATAACAAGTTAATTTAATTATACATCATTGGTCTTTACTAATACTTAATACAATCATGAAAATCATCTCGAAAAATGTGTGATACTTCAAATTATTACCAATTACACGTTAAAATCTTTTTCTTTTTTAACAAAAATTTATCGTCAATACAAGAACGTCATCGGAGCAGCATTGAAGAGCGAAATTCTGAATTCACTTCTGCTTATTTGATTTATTTTTCTTATCCTTCTCACTGAAGTAAAGTACAGACCAAGCTCTATCGGGCAATAGATTTGATGGCGTAGCATTTGGAATAGTCATCTCAGAGTAGGTTCGACGTGCCAAGGCTGGAATGCAAAAACATTTCTTGGAAGGCCGCAACATAAGATTCAAATCACTAGTCTTGGGTGAGATAGAACAAGAGTCCACCTCCATTGGAATGGGCTTGTTGTCCGACATATTGAACCCAATAAGCGAACTAAAATTTTAACGAAAAATTTTTACTTTTTCTCCAGATGTGTCGTAATTTTGAATGAAATGTCTACGAGTATAATGAAATTTGTTTTATATATGAGTATATATACAAATTTTGATATCCAAAGCCTACTATAGAAGGAATTTCAAATCTATTGTATTATGTATCTTCAAAACAGTCGCCGGACATTTGTCGGAACTAGACGAATCGGACTATGTTCAGGTTTTTGTTAGAAAAACTTGCTTGTTTAACGCACTATTAAACTATAAGTTTCTAACCAAACGTGTAAATTTCAAGATCCTAGGATTATTGGATCGTAAAATTTCCATAAAAATATTTTGATCTTAGTGTTGAAATGCTGTATGAATACTGACTATACCCACCCTATACATAAGTCAAATCAATCATCAAATTGTTCTGAATTTTCTCTCACAGAGCTTAGGCAAAATCGTTTGCTGGGGGATGCGAGAAAAATATATCAACTTACTTGTTTTTAAAATAAGTTTTCCTTGCAAAAACAACTAGCTCGACTCGTTTGCAGTGGGATTCCAAATGTTTTGGAGACTGAATTTTTCTTGGTGTCAGAAATTTTGACATCCTCTGCAATAATTTTTTCCTTCAGCCAGTTTTTTATAAATATATCAGGTAAATGTTGATTTTTTTCTTTGTACAACCTATGAAACCATGATTCAATATCAAGGCCAATGCTTTATCCATAGAGAAGCGCTTAGGCTTTTTCGTTTTCGCCTTTTCCGAACAACAGTATGAAGGTTGCTATTTCCGATCTTGACAACAGTAAATATTGGATCCGCTGACGTTTCCAAACGATAATTTGATATTTTTAATCATAAATACCTTAAAACATTTTGCCATTTTAAATTGAAAAATTCATCTTGTCAAAAAATGGATTTAACTCTTGAACATTTTCGTGCCATTATTTTTCATAACTTTCGACGTGGACTATCAAGGCAAGTAGTCCGGTCAAAATAGCATTTAACACTGCAATAAATCGCATAGAGCTGAAAATTGGTATATGCCTTAAAGATGCTATGATAAACAAAATGTAAAAAGTCCCCATCGATCCGAGGGCTCGGACAAAAGTTATTCAAAGATTTCGGTTTTTCACGTTTTTCACTTTTTTCACATTTTTTTTCGTAAACGGTAAGTGTTATCGAAAAAATGTCTGGGGTAATGTTGTATATAATACAATTGTCTACAAAACACACATTTCCGCACCACCAAATGAGGTAGTGTATTTGGCGCTTTTTTTTTAATGTGGTTTCCCCAGTAGGCATACTCCACGATATATTCTGATTAAGATTTATTAAATAAATTTGCTTCAAAAAATGGTACTATTAATATTAATTAAAGTAGAACAGATTATTCTTAATTTTGGGGAAATTTTAGTCGGACTGATAATATTCACTTTTTTTTTTTTTCTTCGCTTTCTTCTCCTTCTTCTTGATGGATATCTATAGATCCATCAATTGCCTCCTCATTTATATCATAAGAATCCTCATCTGAATCTGCACTTGATTCCACATTGCAGTGACAATTTGTGCATACTGGTGAACAAAATGTTCCGATTTTTCTACAGCCACAATTTTTACGGCAACCCTTCTTAAAATTGCAAAAAATGGTGTTAAGCTGATTTTCTGGAGCAGGTCCGAGTAAAATTGAAATTGGCTCCAAACTGTTGTTTATTAATTTCCAACCCCAGTCTTTTGGTTCCAGTTGATTGCCCAGCCACATACACGTTGCGGTGTTCATTCGCCTGTAAACCATCCTGAAGATGAACGTAATTTTCGGCTCTCAATTTAGTTTGATTATTACGGATGTAGGAAAATCTCTCAGATGCAATTTTCGCATATTGATCTACCAAGTATTGGTTTGTTAACGTTCCATATCTAAGCAAAGTGTTGAAATTGTTACTTCTTGTCATTATACGGTAGCAATAGTAGTTCATACATGACACTGTTTTACGCAGAGGTGTACCACCGATTTGGTCAACTTGAGAAACATTAATGGCATAACCATTTTCTCCACGACATAGCAGCAAAGGATATTGTAAGCTGTCATAAGATCTGTGTAATGCTGATGATTCTCTGGCTCTTTGTATTCGATGTCTATCCCTATCTCGGATGCGGTGAACCTCACGCTCTACTGAAGATTCTCTCATTCAGCATTCGTGTATAGTGACTTGCGTCCGATCATGTCGGTGTTTATCATGCAAGTGATCTATCAAGAATTTACTCCCTGCAAAAGGAATACTGAGAAGTATTGCCAGTGTTTGGTCTTGTCTTAATGACTTGTATAATATAATCTAATTCGGTAATAATTAATATAATAAAAATTCGGTAATAATTAATATAATAGAATTCGGTCTTTGGTCTTGTCTTAATGACATGTAAAATATAATATAATTCGGTATAAAGTATTATAATAGAACTTGGTAGTAATTAATATAATATAATTCGGGTCTTGTCTTAGTGTGCATGATATGACATTTCATATGAGTCATTTAGCATACCAAACATAACATAAATAACATTACAGAGCTGTTTGGTTATACGGTTGATCGAACTATAGTTGTATGTTCGAACTTTGTTGTCTTCGATCAAACTTACATTGTATGTTCGAACTTCGATCAACAACACATATTATAAGTTAAGCGTTGAAAATGTAGGTTGCCTCCGTGGCCGACGCATTGAGAGGTGTCTCGAAGTGCGCTCCACGTGGGTTCGAATCCTGCCCAAGGCAATATTTTCCGCTGACTTATGATATGCAAATTTTAATTTGAATTTAAATAATAAAAATGTCACGAAAGACCTCGTGACCAAACAGCCAGCATATCACTTTTCTTTTGATATCGCCCTTAAATTCAACAATTTAATTGTCTGTATTTCCCAAAAAAAAAGTATATGTCTAGAACAGATTTAGCATTAATTTGTAAAGCAAAAATTTAATATTTATATCTACCGATCTAGTCAAAGTTGACCTTATATGTGCTGTCATGAAAAAATCCAGGTATTTGAGAGAATTACCATGAAATATGTGGCATCTATTAAGCTGCTTTTTGAGAAGCGATTTACTTTTCGGTTCACACAAAAAACAACCAAAATAAATTTTATTCTTAGACTACATAAGTTTAAGAACCTCTGATTGATCTATATATATATTGTATATTTTTTTTTTATTTTTTCTATTACTTTATATATTTACCATATACTTATTTATTAATTTACTTTTATCCTGTTTCAGACGTAAACTGCTGAGTCTGTGATTTGCTGCACATTCTTCTTTGGTAAATCAAGCTACCATCCCATACGATGAGGTTGCGTCAAGTTAATATTTTCACTTTCCTCTTTATTTGTGTGTCTTCATAAATTAGTCTACTTCGATCGCGAAGTAAACTTGTTCACTTTCAATGATATACCTCCCCCTCCGGGAAATTTTTCTGAGTTTTATTCTTGATGTATAGAACTCATATTCCTGGAGGGAACATTAATTTCATTTATAATTTATGATCCAGGTTATCCTCTATAAATTGGATTTCTTGGCTACTACATGAATGAAAACATAATGGGGCACCAACCCATGGACTTTTTGGGGTTCGAATTGGTAGTATCTTCCGGTACGAAGTCTGACCAGAGGCTTTTCTGGTACCACGGGTGGTCAGGAGCCCTCGGAACTTGTTCCGTCCGTACCCAAATGCGGGTAGAGTAATAACTCGAGGTGGAGTTGCGTTATACAACCGGGTGCTGTGACCCAGAGAGCAGCAGAGGTTTAAGGTGGGCCTCGCTCCCCACCAAGGAGGGAGTCATATTCCAAATTTAATATGACTCTAAATTGGTACCTGCGGATATTATCCATGGGGACGTTGATTGACGTTCAATCCATGTGCTTGGCACCGTGTTCTTGAGTCTTCTTACAGACAGGCGAGCACGTAAAACTCCGGTACTTCATACTTCAATGATATAGCTTTGCTTCTACCACGGAAATTAATGAACCCTCCAATCTACGAAACCAAACGAAAATGACAAAACAACTAATATGTACATAAAACAGAAACGATAATGTAAACAGAACAATATTTCACGCATGGTATATGAATGAAATCTACCCCGTAAGTCACGTGCTTCCCGCGTCAACAAACTCGACAGTCAAGACTGAACACAATCATCGTCTGAATCGGGTATTTGCTTGCATAAATTACGCATACGCAACGTTGCACTCATTCAACTTTAAATTCATTTGCGCATTTCTTGGTATGTTTAACTTGTGTATTATGAAAGAAAAATATTGTTTATAATTTACTATATTATTTACTTCATGTTATTAGATTTGTTTGAATTTTAAACATAAATTGTATCTTAGTTTAGTTGTTTTTATTATAATCATGTCATGTTGACAAATTAGTTTCACACTTTTGCAAATTGCAAGAATAGTAAAACCACCAACGCTTTGTCATAACATTAGCATTTGTATGCTCTGAAACCAAGATCATTTTTAGCATTACCATCATCATTATTATCATCATAACCAATAATTTTAATATATATTTGAATTTTATTTTTGTTATTTTAATGTTTCATGTTTATAGTTCTGAAATAAAAAATTATATTTCAAAAATGTTGGAGCACAAAAAAAAAAAAAAAGAAAAGGGGAAAAGGCAAAACCTTACGATAATAACAGCCAGATAAATTGATGACTATTTGCAAACGCATAGGAATCGATTTTATCAAATTTGGAATTGTTTCCTTGAAATTATCCTTTCAAAGTACTCAAAGATCTCAGTAATCGTCTCCTCGCACGTTCTTGTTAACTTTGAGCTTCTCTTTCATTTTACGTACGCATGTACATTCCATTTTATATAACAGGTGATTCATTAAGAGGTGTTTTTTGTCAATTGTTTCACTCAGTAATGTTTGACAAATCATCATGGAAAGATTCACATCGCAATAACGTCTCCAATATCTCTCTGGAACATCTCAACGAAGATCCGCTATTTTCCTATCGAATTTTGTTCAGTGAAGGTCGAAGAATACAAAAAAAAAAGAGGAAATATTGGAGCATAAAATTGGATTGAAATGACTAATGAGTTTAAAATCCGTGGAGATGCCGCACCAGAGTTGCGTCAATCAAATCAATCATATGAATCATTAAATGTATAACATCCTAAGTATTGTAGTAGGCAATTGTTTCGATTGTCAGTATCCAACTGACTGAGCCCGAAGGACAACGAAAAAAGTTTGCATAAACAAGTTGCAAACTCAAATCTTTGGGCTTTCATAATTTTTGTACAACTTGATTACATATTCTCAAAGTTATTTAGACACGCACGTGTATTGGTATTGCAGTGTCTTGGTGATGGTTTTGTTTTTTGTTGTTGTGGATTTTTTTATTATAATTTATTTTTTAATTGCATTTCGCTGCGTTCCATCAAAAGTATTGCGCATTTTATTTTTTCTTTGGTTGTTGATATTTCTGTTTTTTTTTTTAAATATAATACAATAGAATTTCGAACAATCTTATATCGAGATTTGACTATAAAATAAGGTGCATATTTTATCATTAGGTCCTCTTAATCCTACAACGAGGCAATCGAATTTTGATTTGGTAACTGAACTTCTTGTTTTTCCTTTTTTTTTCATTTGCATCTTCAAACCGGTTGACAGTCACGCTCATTTTTGGCATAGTAATTAAGAACAGTCCTACCAACATACAGAAAAAAAAAAAACCTAAAAAATAATTAACGCGGACAATTTAGATGACAAATTCTGGTTACTTTATTGTCTTAAGGTATATACTTTAAGTGGTCTCTTTTGTCTCCTTCTGCCTATTACAAACTTCATGACAAACTTATAAAACTATTTATTCCCGTGAAGAGTATAAAAATTATTGGAAACTCCACATTCGATGGCAACAACACAGTTGCAGGGAATTTATTCTTTTAGCATGATAATGATGATGATGGTGATGATGACGATACGCTTTTCTCCTGTTGTTAAGTTTGTGTATGTTTGTTGTTGCAATTAGCATTACTACATGAGTGTCAACATGATTTGACCCTTGGCGCATTTGCATTAGCAGTAAAGTAACAACAATTTACAAGTATGTAATATACTCGTACATACATATGTAGATACTCACTCATATATAATTTATATTGTATAATATTTACAATTCTATATTCTATAAGTTCTAGAATACTTCATGCTTCTTAAGCATTCTTGTCTTCAGTTTTGTTGCTGTTATTGTAAATGCTGTTGTTCCTTATCCAAGTGCCAGTACCAGGGCTAGTGCCATGTCTTACCATGCCATGCCATACCATGCCATACCATTGTCAGCTGTACATTGATTTACGAGTCTCTGTCTATACAACTTTAAGTTTCAATAAGAATTTCATTGCTGCTCCTGCTGCTGCTCCTCTATCTGCTCAGTCGGTTGATCAGTCTGAAGTAAAGCGATGTTTTATGCGAAATATTGGACCTTAAGTAAGTTTTGATTTTTACAACTAGCATTGTGGAGCTGTAGACTATGCCGACCATTATCGTAGGCGTTTTCTTGCCATTAGTAATTAAGAGATTGACAAGTGTTTCGATGCGCTTCAACTTCAACGTTGGTTAGAATTGATTGGCAAACACCAAAGATACCTAAACATGCTGACTTGCCTTACAGTCATAGCCATAAGTATTTTGACAACAATTGAATTTAAGACTAGACTAGACTAAAAACATTATGGTAGCGAAGTAAAAGGAATATACTTTTTACGGTACGAAATATCAATTCAAATTTTACAAAGTGTCACGCCGAACAATTTAGTTTTAAAACAAAGCAATAAGAAGATTAATTTGGGTTCTTCATGCGTCCCTAGTAAACGTTTTGTTTGGGCATACAGAAATATTACATGATTGATTTGATCTATGTTTACGGTAGAGTCAGTATTCATTCCATATTTCGACAATGAGACCGAAATCTTTGTATGGGAGCTTTACGATCCAGTAATCCTAGGAGCTTGAAATTTACATGGTTGGTGGTTATGGGGCAGACACTTAAAGTGTCCAAAATTCAATTCGATAATACAAAAAAGAAAAGAGTTTTTCTAATGAGAATATGAATTCCAGTTTGGGTTTATATGGGAGCCATACGATTCAGTAATCCTAGGGCCTTGAAATTTAGATGGTTAGTAAATATGGGTCAAACACTTATACTAACCAAATTTCTGTTCGATAATACAAAAAAGAAAAGAGTTTTTCTAATGAGAACATGACTTCCAGTTTGGATTTCTATGGGAGCCTTACGATTCAGTAATTCTAGGGTCTTGAAATTTAGATGGTTAGTGATTATGGGTCAAACACTTATACTATCCAAATTTGATTATAAATTTGAGTTTGGGTTTGTATGGAAGATGGTGTGGTGAAAGAAAACTTCGTGCTCTCTAGCTCAAAAACTGAGGGACTACTTTGCATACATACAGACAGACGGACATGGATTAATCAATTCGTTTCGTCGGGTCTCAGATGGCTCCTTCTATCCATTACGAACTTCATGACAAACGTATTGCTTGCATGTATTCCAGGTGACTAACCAATTGATTTTGCATTAGAGCAATTTTCTGTGTATCAAAGCAAGTTTAATTACAAAATTTTTTGAATGCCATTGGCCTACAAACCCTAGGCCAATTTAGCACAAAGCTCCGATTGGAATATTAGAGAAAAAGTTAGGTCTTTTGCATATTTGTTGTCCAAATACTTATGCCTATGACTGTATTTTGCTGTTTCTTGTTTTTGATTAGACCTTGGTAAATAAGTACTACTATATGCAAAGGTAGAACTTCCTTGCGTGTTTATAAAAAATCTGATCTGTAGTCTGTCGTTCGAGTATCTTTCGCTTCTTATTAGCCTTAACATGCTCAATGTACACGTTTGTCCATGTTTGCGTTCGTCGTGTACCGTGCGTCAACACTTTCTTCGCTGCTGTTGTTTTGTTATACTATTTGTTATATTCATTGTATTTCTTGTATTTGTTGTATTTGTCGTATTTGTTGTTGTAAATACAATTAGCTTAAAAGCAAAACAACAGCAAAAAACCACATCTACAACAACAAGATATAGTAGTTCATTCATGTTAATCAAAATAAACATTGGCTTTCAATTTGCTGCTGTCACTTTTTATTTTACAATATATACCCTACACTTACAATGCACCATCATTTTGTGATCCTGTTTGTAATACTTTGAAGGTGATATCGGAGAAACCACAAAGTAAGAAAGAATATGAATATCATCACAGAGAAAATTGAGCTTTTATGTCTATGGGTCTACCATCTTCGAGATGGTCCCATGATTTCGCAATGACGACTAACGATACTGAACGGCAAGGTAGCAAAATTTATTTTTAGGTTTGATAAAAAGGATACTCAATCGAAACTGTGTCATATTTCATTACAAAGAATACTGCATAGGCTTCCAACTCTTGTGGCGTCTAGTGTCACCTACATTCTTTAATCCCGGGTCTGAAAAAGTTCATCCAAAAGCAAAATCCCGATCTGATGCGCTTGTCACAAGCTCACAACATTTAGTTTTTTGTATGAGCAACTTTTTCCAATGTTTTTACAATTGTGTGAAAGGTATTTAATGTTCAGTGGAACTGAACTTTATATTCTATCTTGTTTTAATTAATTTTTTATTGTGTTCTAAAAACACCCGCGTGCAATGTTGACCATCAGCCTCCTTCACTTTTGCTAATATCGACAATAATTTCTTAGGTTTATTCGTTTGCATATTCATGGAATTCATGGCATGGGCACAACTAAATGTGACAGGCAAATCAAAATATGAAAATCTCGTGCACGAACTTTACTCAATTCATATTGAATTCAGTCTGTTTGGTTCGGATTGGTTTGGATTGGATTCGATCCAAATCATTTGCTTCAGTATCATATCCCATTGATGCAGTAATCGAAATGAATTCAAACCAAAACTGAGAGCACAAGTTCAGTTCACTTCAACATATTCTACTTTTAATACGCCGCAACTTGCTTAATGATTGTTCCTATACGAGTACATACATATACATACATATATATATACATATGTATGTATGTTTAGTTTCTTGTATGTAGAACAATAAATAACAAATGTTTATTATATTGAAATAATTTCGAATCAAAATCAACTAACGAAACGATCAATTGAACACAAACCTTCTCTTCACATGCATTCATCTCCACTAAATTAATGTGCATTCTATTCGATCAAATGGTCGATCGAATGTTCAATGGATCATTAGATCTATTGATTGTTAAGTCAGTTCGTTAGGCGTTTAATCGATCGTTTGCCGGCGCACGTTAATGACATTCAGGTGTTAATACATTTCAACAGCTCATAATCGTCGATCAAGTAATTTTAAGTAACAATAACAACTTCACCAGGTAGTAAAAACTCAGATATTTATAATGTCTGTCTATCTGTATACACGTACAATAATAAATGAAGATATCGACAAAGATAAAGACAACCAACCAACAACTACAGGCAATAAGACTTATGTCGATTTAAGACTGACTATGTGAACGAGTGAGTTAATGAATCTTCTTCCTGTCCGTCAGATAATGAAATGGTTTTCTTTGTGTAATTCTTTTCGTATATAGATACATTGTCATAATCAAATTAAGTAAAAATATGGTAAATTAAAATATTAAAATTGAATTGAATGTTATGATTAATTGTCAAAAGAAAAATAGTCACATTATTGTCAAGATTAAATCTGATGCAAATTATAAATCTACCATAAGTAATATGAAACACTGAAATGTCAACAAGCAAAAGAATCTATGATTTGTATACTCTTCATGAAGTGAATAGAATAATAAGTTTGTTATGACGTGCGTAACGGGTAGAAGGAGACCCCAGGAAGTATTATTGATCAGCTCAACGAGACGATTTGGTTTAGCCATGTCTTCATGTATGTATGGAAAGTAGTCCCTAAGTTTATGAGCTTTTGACAAGACGATGTACATTATTCGGAATCAATGGAATCTGACCACTAGGAGGGGTACCATCCATACAAATTCAGAACATGTTCTTATTATAAAAACCTTTTTTTGTTTTAAGGGTTCCAGTCCCAAAGGATACCAATAGGAACCATATTGCAGAAACTTCGTTGTCCGACCGTCAGTCCTCGGGTCATATCTCATAAACCGCAGTAGCTAGAGAGTTGAAATTTTGACAGAGTGTATCAGCAACAAATACTAAAACTAAAATATCTTCGAAAACGTAAAGGGGTCCCCATACAAGAAACATTTTGGTTTGTATGGCAGCTATACGATCCAGTAATCCCACGATCTTGAAATTCGGTAGGTTGTAGGTAGGCTATACATGTATGAAATTTAGACAACATAAGTTTCTGATATAGATGCGATACATTTGTTGGAATTGGTCAAAGCGGACCACTAGGGGGAGTACATGCCATACAAACCCCCAATCTGGTACGGAACCCTCCGTGTACGAGTCTGACTCGCACTTGGCCCATTTTTTATATCATCGAACAGAAGATTGGTACTAAGTATAAGTACTTCCCAATCATGTAAATTTCAAGATCCTTGGATTACTGAAACGTATTACTTCCATACAAACCCAGATTCAAATTCATGTTCCTATTAGAAAAAAATATACTATATTCACCAACCATGTGAATTTCAAGATCCTAGCCAAAAATATTTTCTAGGGGCACGTGAAGAGTATTACAACTTGGGCATAGCCAAAGATAACCTTGTTTAGCAAGAGCTAATAGCCTAATTACAGTGAGATGATGCGCTGTCTAGAGCTAATGCAGTGTAGACAGTCGTCTTATACAACAACAGCAACAGGGAAATGACCAAATCCACAGAGATGGATGCAGATGGGATGGCAATTTTTGTTGCGAAATTTTTTATTATTATTATTTTTTTTTTTGATCTTTCTCTACATGTTTTGGTTCAGTTACATTGTTCTAACAATTAGCCAGCCACCAAGTTCATTTTGTGTCTCTAACCAAAACAAAAAACAGCTGTTCAATATGCAGAAACGGAAATATGCATCTTGCTCAATATTCGTAATACAGCTACACTGGAAATTGGTTATAATATATGACAGTTATGTAATTAATTCAATATTTCAATATTAAGTATATTAGCTCCAGTCTTACCTACAAACGTGTTCGTTAAAATGATAACAATCATAGTGAAAATATAAATTCCAATAGAAAATTTACAGGTTATTCAAGAAATTCATTTAGTTCGTTTGGTAGAAGCAATTCAAAGAATAGTTGTTTTCAATATTTATGGGCTTTGCCAAAACTAAAGATCAAATCACTTCCTTGCCTTTCTACAATAGATATAGGCTTTGTAGGTCATTATTTTATTGGAACAACAACCACAAAATCATTACTTTCTTTGCGAATGGCAACATGGCGCCTTCCAATATTAAAAAAGTATCCATTTTCCCTACGATTTGCACTACGCAACCTACTCCGTGTTTTATAAAATACCACATTGCCCGGGCGTCTAAAATGTCTTGCTTAATAGTTGTACGAGTATGTTATAAATAATAGAAATATTATACTGGGAAAATGGTAAAATAGTCTTGGTTTGAAGAAATTCGACAATAAACAAACCGAAATAACAAAAGCGTTGTTAAATAATTGCAATGGTAATGATGATTTCAAAGAGGCAAAGCCTGATTTTTACAATTTAAAATATTCTAGATTCTTGTTATGAAAGAGTAAAACTCTTTGATAGAGTATATTATTGTATATATATTTCTCAACTGTTGTACGTAGGGCAAATCTGAGGCCTATGGCACTGGTACTCTGAAGATTATTCAATTTGGGTTCGAAACACGAAATGAATCTTTAAAAAGTTACCTTAAATCTTTATAGAATTACCTATTGTATATAAGCAAAATATTCCGAACAAAATTAAGCCGTTTGCCTAAAATTTCCTATCGCACTTAGTGAAACAAAAAGAATATGACAAAACTATGTATAAATCATATTTATCATTCTTTTCTACAATAATAAAGAGTTATTGGTTTAAAAGTAGTTTTTGTTAAAACTAGGAGTGCTTAGTGTATACAAAATATACTTACTATTTTATAAGTAAACATATAGTAAACAATTCGCTCACATTTATTTAGTGCTGATTAATTCTTCTACTACTACTTCTAGTGTTTTATTGAACGAAATCAAACTTAACAAAAAAATTAAAAAAATAAAAATAAAACCCCTAAATAAAATTACTAAATTAAATAGAGAAATACAAAATACAAACTTTTTCAGTGGCTTAGTTTATGCAGTTTAATATTTTGTTTGAACACAAAGAATAAACGATCGGTGAGATAGATATTTTTATTTTTGGAAATTTGCTGCAGACACACATGAACATTGGGACGCAAGATATTTCAGTATCTGGCCTCGAATACAAAAAAAGAAAAAAAAGCAAAAAGCGTAAATATTCATTCCGTCGTGCAAAACTCATTCATTTTCATCGCCTTCATCGTCTGGTCACATAAATGAGTGAATGACTAAATGAATGCGCGAATGAATGAATAAATGGTTTTGATGGAATGGATGAATGGGGAGGGAATGATAGTATGAATATGTGAAAGATAGCTCTGATCTATGCTTCTAGAAAGGAGAGTGCCGAAGACGAAGGAGCGGACATCGACATCGGCATCTTTATTGGCAGCTTCTTGTTTGCCAAAACGCTTGTCAATAATTGTCAACAAGGTGTGACTATGCCAATACTTACTTCATTATTTTCATTTCGTTTGCACAACTTTGTTTCTGCTTCTGCTTCTGCTTCTGCTTCTACTGCTGTTGATTGTTTACGAGTATTTATTTTTATTTGTTTGGCACAATAAAATATTTATTTAAAAACATTTGCTCTTCGTTTCTTTTATTTTATTTATTTTTTGTTTTTTTTTTTGTTTTTAATGACCTGACTGTAGTACGTTTTATTTATGGGTTGTAATAATTGGACATTATAGTTTTTATCAAATGTAAAAAAAAAACTATTAAAAATATTGGTTAATAGTTACAATTATTAATGGAGTTGTTTCTTTGATCGCATACAATACTTTAAACAATTCTATCAAATGAGGAACACAAAACACATAGTTGATACACCATAGAATACTGAATCATATTAGTCCCATTTGAAAGTGAATTTGTCAATTTTAACTATCTTTAATGTTACAAAAATTAAATTATTATATATGTCCAGTGACAAATATTTATATTACTGTTCAGTATATAAAAATAAATTTATATTATAAGGTTCTAAGTAAGGCTAACACAATTTTTAAACGACTTTAAATACCAAACATGAAGAAATTATCCATAGAATATTTTTGTTGCAAAAAGAAATTCAGACCTTAATTCAAGTAAAAATATGTGGCCATGATTTAAAAAAGTAGTACTGTTGGCTCTATTCTCTCTAAGCTGGTAGTTTAAATTTGTTAACATTTGAGTAGCTCAGAGTAGCACAGGTGTCAATGCTCACAAAACTGTGGAAAAAAGAAAGAGCGTCTCTTCGTATCAGTGCTGTGCAAACTGTGCGCAAAGTATAGAGGAGCACGCGTTTCTTGTTTGGAGAAACCTTTAATTTTTATGGTACCAAAAGGAACCCTCCAGAAACTTCGTTGTCCGTCCATTCGTCCGTCCTCGGGTCATATCTTATAAGCCGCAATAGCTAGAGAATAGTTACAGAATGTGTAGTTCTATCCGGGCATTAGCAACAAATATTAAAAATACAATATTTTCAAAAACTTAAAGGGGTCCCCATACAAGAAACATTTTGGTTTGTATGGCAGGTTCTTATTAGAAAAACTTTTTTTCTTTTTGTTCAATCGAACTGAAATTTAGATACTATAAGTTTTTATATTTATAAGCGCTGCACATCTGTTGGAATCAGCCAAATCGGCTAACTAGAAGGGGTACCTCCCATACAAACCCACCATGCAAATTCAGGATCTTATTCGAAAAACTTTCTTGTTTTTTTGACTATTAAACTGAAATTTAGACACTATAAGTTTCTGATACAGGCGCGGTATATATAAACCTCAATCTGCTACGGAACCCTCCGTGTACGAGTCTGAATCGCACTTCCCTTTTTTTAACATTATGGGGTTTTTATTTTTGTTCTAGCAGCAATAGATATAGACATCCTGTGAAAATTTCAACTGTCTAGCTGTGATAGTTCTTATGATGATTTGGGTACAAAATTCCACCAAGCTATTTTGCGCTAAAATAAAAAAAAAAAAGCATAATTGAGTATGCATGTAGCACTGGTTTTTATTATTATTATTATCTCACTTACATTATTTCCTGCTAAATTGACTTGCTAATAATCTAAGAAATAACTGGTATGTTTTTCAAAATTTTCTATTCAGTCGTTTGTCTTCTACAAACCAAAATGTGTAGAAGTAATCACCATTTATTCATTTTTCTGCCCATCGTGCTCTATGTCAAGAACGGTTAACTGTATAAAAAATTTCTGAGACCAAATTTGAAGAGAATCTTATGCTCTACAACTCTTATCTAAACATTAATTGTCATTTAAAGCATAGGAAACAAGATATTTATAGAACACCGATTTTTATGTCCTGTAACCTATACTTTTTAAACTGGGTATTCCATTCAAAAATTGGTCTAACCAAAGAAGTGAATAGTAATTTACAATAGTAGTAAGTGTAATGTATCTTAAAACGCATCTAGCTTTATTGATGATAAAATACACCTTTGGATCCATCAACACACCCAGATCACTGGACTGTGATCATTGCTCATCTGTTTACAATTAAATTTTTACATTTGTCACAATTTAACGTGAGGTGGTTCATGACGCACCACTGAGATAAGGAATTAAGGTCTTGTTGTAGAAATATTTGTTGGACGACAGATACAATGTATAAGCCTAACTTAACATCATCATCAGCAAACATTAAGTTTGAATGTTTTATAGCGAATCATTGATAAAACAAGAAGAAAAAAGAAGGTTATCTTCGACTATATCAAAGCTGTCACGTTTCACGTTTTTGTCTATGCTCTTCTGATTGAGCATACGGCAACATAACATTATTGATTTGATTTATATTTATGGTAGAGTAAGTATTCATACAACAACATTTCAACATTGAGACCGAAATACTTGTATGGGAGCTATGCGATCCAAGAATCCTAGGGCCTTGGTTGGTTAATAAATATACATAAGTCAGACACTTATAATGTCTAAATTTAAATTCGATAATACAAAAAGTTTTTCTAATAAGAACATGTGTTTTGAATTTGGGTTTGTATGGAAGGTACCCCTCCTAGTGGTCTGATTCGGCTAATACATAAGATTATTTTTTTTTACTGACTTTGTAGGTTGTATTTGACTTAGCTTAATGACAGAGCTTTATGCTGCTAAACGGGATGATCAAATATGAACTTACATAAGTTTTATTTGCTATCAACAAATTTTGGTAACAATTATTTACATCATAGCTTTGGTGAGGCTCCAGCGAGCTCAACCAATATAAAACTAGACAAATATTGTAACTTAAAATTTCATCTTCTCTATGTTAAGTATAATCTATTGCACGTGGAAGAAATAATACATGAAACCTTTTCAGACACCTAACATTCATGTCATTTTCTAGTAAACTTATTGCTAAATTGTTTCTATGGTTATGCGAATTGTTGATGAATCTATCACATATTTCTCTCAATTTAAATTTAACGAATAGTACTTTGAGGTCGTTATGGAATTGGACATTTCCCACCAAGGATACATGCTATTGTACGTTTAGTCACAGACTGCTATCTTTGCAGTATTTCATTGTTGGATTTACTTGCCGTTCAGCACAGTTGCATTGCATATGTTTTTACTGAATTCAGAGTCGACTGCCTTATAGAGTTGAATTTTCTTTTCTAGGCTAAGTCCAAGGAAACATAGTTTTGCCTGCCACGTAAAACTCCGATCCAGGTGCACTCCGAGATAATTGACAGTATTGCTTTAAGGGTTAGTGAAACTGTTCAATATTACTGGGGGCAGCTTTCCCGTTAAAGGTGATTGTTGTTTGGACTTACTTTCCTGTCGTGGCCACTATTTTCTATTGCATCAGACATTTTTCGACCAAGAAAAGTTAAGTCCATCGACTCAATATGAGGTACTAGTAAAGTCTAAAAAAAATGTAATTTTATTTCATAAATTTTCTTTCACATACAAAACAAAAATAATAATTTTTTAATTTTTGTCAAACAATAACTCATCATCGGGAACTAAAAATAATATTAAAATGGGCAAAGACACTAATTCTTCACTTTCGGCCAAGAAACCGAAACGTCATACGAACTGTTGGTGCCTCCTAAATCTGTTTGTATTCCAGCTATGACACGTAAATACTGTTTTAAAATAGGCTTCCATTAAGCCTAGAAACATAAAACTCCATGAAGCTTGGTCGTTGATGTTCTTCAGTGCCAAGAATGGCAATATGCATAAAAACGTGTAATGGAGGGATTTTGGATCGTGACTATTGCCAGCGATCTGGAAACCCGACCATTCTTAACACTACCCAACATCAGTGTAATTTCCTGCCAACCCGATATCCTTCGACAATACTCAACACTTTTTTTAAATCTGTGTTTAATAAAATAAATGTTATTACCAATTTAGAAGAAACTAGATTCATCCTTACACTTTTGACTGTTTGGTTTGTATAACTTTTTGGAGTCAAAACTTATAAAGTCGGTCTAGTAAATTACATATTTGAATGAACAAACTAAAGAGTCTTAAATACTGTAAAGCATAAATTATTCGATTCTTAATTTTAACAATATTCACTAGTTCAAGTTGATGTAGTGTGAGGAACAGTTAGAGTAAATAGGCCACTTGACATTACATCGACGATGGCCTATTGTAATAATGTATTCAAGTGTGTGTGGGGGCTTTGGTTTTGTCCTTTATTCCAGTGCTTATTGACTTGTTTGCATATCAAACTGTTAGACGCAAAACTATTGTATTGTCATTAATGTTATGCTTCCTTCCATGAATGTTGGATCATGGTAGAAGAGAACAAAGGTTGTGTTTACTTAAATATAAGCTTGCATTTTTGATAATGTGGGATTTCGAAGAGCTTTACTCAGGAGGATGATCCGATAGAAATTAAAGGAAATAATATAGGCGATGGTTGTCTGGGTTGGACTTTTGTGATTGTTATATGAAGTATTTTCCGCGTGGAATAAGAAACTTGAGAATCTTTCAACTTACACCTAATCAGTTAAACGGGACTTCGCTTGAATAGCAATATTTCATAAAATTTTCTTTTCCAGATCTTTGATTTTGTCATTTCAGCAATCGTTTTGTAGAAGATACCCAACCCACCCTAACAACTTCTTTTTTTAGTACCCATAATTTCTACATTTTTTATCAAATCGATTTCCGATGTTTTGCAAAAATCTCACTTTCTCCATTTATGAAAGGTATAAATCAAAAACGAAACTGTTTCCAACCAGGGGTCATACAATAGAAAGGGGTCATACAGATGAAAGTGCAGTTCATCGATTTTTCTGCATTAATGCTAATGCTGGCCCAAGCATGGAATCTTCGCACATTGGGTCAACATATTCTCGTCATCTGGTACCGACATAACTGAAATATATAGCGCAAGGACACTGTCTTGCAGAATACCAGCCCTGATGCGCTTTATGCCAAAGCCAGTATCACGAACTCTTACAAACAAGGCTCCATCTGTCAAGTATGTTGGTTAAGAGATATTGTTTGGGAGGAAGCAGCCTAATTAGTTTGTGGAGAAGTCTATCTATTCATTCTCTATCGAAGGCTTGGATGACATCCAAGAAGACATCCAATATTTTTTTAATCCAAATGCAGAATGTGGTGGACAAATCTATGCAATTTTTTTGGTGTACCAAGCTGGCTTCGAAATGGCATATGCTCACTCAATATTCTACACAAAAATATACTTTCAAATATTTGGAAGTAGTCGAATCGATTTATAAAACGCAATAACGTGCTCAAGGTTTCCAGGTTTCTCTGGTTCATGAATAAAAGTCAATTCATATAATTTTTTGTTTTTATAATAATAAAAAATAAATTTAGTTTAATATTTTTGTTTTTATTTGTTTTTTTGTTTTTTGTTTAAGTTTGTATGTATATGAATTTTGTTTTTGTTTTTGTTGGTTTTTTTTTTATAATATTAATATTAATAATAATAATATTTTATTAATTCATAATTGTATATAAACACTAAAATTTATTATTAGTAGACATTAAATTATTTTTATAATTTTTATTTATTTTTTTTGTTTTTTTCTTTTGTTTATTTTGTTTTTGTTGCTCTACGTTTTTGTTAAATTTAATTCATTTAATAAATATACAACTAAAAAAAAAAAAAAAGATTATTTAAAAAGAAATTAATACAATTTGATGTATGTTTTATGTGTTTTTTGTTTGTTTTTGTTAATGGGTTTTGTATTGTTTTTATTTTTTGTTGGTTTGTGTGTGTGTGATTTTATTTTGTAAAAAACTTTAATAAATTTTTAGAGTTTTCGAATTTAAATTTTCTCTCATTTTTTTTTTTTTTTTTACTATTTAAAACACACACAAGCAACAAATCAATTTCTTTCTCTTATTCTTTCTCGATTTTTCTGTTTTCTGTCGCTGACTCTTTGTTTTTAATTTTGTTTTGTTTTTTATTTAATTTTTTTTTGTTTTTTTTTTTTATTTTTTATTCTTGCTTTCTAATAAATAATTTTGTTTTTTTTTTCGTTTTTCGCGATTTTCTTTAAATTAAATAATAAAAATAAAAATAATAATAATAAAAAAAAAAAACAACTAAATAACAGTTGATGTATTCGTATATGTGTGTGTGGGCTTGAGTGTGTGGGTGTATATAGTATATAAATGTGTGTATGTATGTATGTGTTTTGATGCTGCATATCCTTTTTTTTGTAAGTAAAAATATTATTTTTTTTTAAATTTATTTGTAGTACAAAAAGAAAATTTAAAAAAAATTGCCTTTCAAGCAATAGTATTTTTTTTTTTGTTATCTTCATAATTTTTAATATAATTTAGTTAATTTTAAATTTTTGTTCCTCGAAAAAAAAAAAAAATTATTCTTGTTATTTATTTATTTCCTTAAAAACTACTTTTGCCATTCAGTCAATCAGTCGAAACTTTTGGGATGTGTTCACGCTCGCTGTAAGCACAGGACACACACGCACACAGATACAAAAACTCACTTGTGTACGTGTGTATGTGTGTGTGGGCTTTGAAATTGTTGCACTTCTCTAGTTTTCCTTCCCCTCTCACATAAGACGAGAAAATGCTTTTATTTTTCTCCTCATCTCTCCTATTATTATTATTATTTTTTTGTTTTAATAAAATTGTTTTTTTTTTTATGTAAATTTGTTGCCAAAAATATATAAATATTAAAAAAAAAAACACAGCACAGTTTGAATTTTTCTCTTTTTTCATACATAAATCAAAAAAAAGGAAGTTTAGAGTTAAATGAAAAAATTAAAAGAAAATGCTTTCTAGTGAAATTCTGCATTGGAGAATTTAAAGCAACTGCACTGGTTTCTGTTCTTCTTCTTGTTGTTATTGTTGTTGTTGTTGTTGATTAGTATATGTTTATGTATCTGTCCGTTTCCGTTTCCAGTGATTCGCTTCCTATTGCATTTCCGGTCATTTATTTGAATTCCGTCACTTTGCTTTGCTTTGCTTTGCCTTCACTTCATTTCAGCTACAACTACTACCACTACAACTACCACTCTACTACTATTAGTACAATTAATGCTTAGTGCCATTATACTTGTATGTGTGTATGTATATAATATCTATGTGGTGTGTGTGTGTGTTTCAACTTATCTGTTTTTATTGTTAGTTATCATATTAAAAGAGAAAAGGACTCTTGAACTTATGAATTCAATTAAAATTAAGGAAAATATTATAATTGCAAACTCTTTTGAACTTTGACACAAAGCACACAGATACATACATATATACATACACACATTCATACGTACATAGGTTACATAACATTGCTTCTCTATGCATGACAGGGAGAGAGAGAGAGAGAGAGAGAGAGAGAGAGAGAGGGTGTTTCTATATATATAAGTATATATTTATTCGTATTTAGATTGGGTGGGTAATGGGTTTGGGATTGGTGGATAGATTCAGCTGCTGCTGCTTGATCTTTGATGGTGTTGCTGTTGTTGTTGTAGCTGATGAGGATGCGGTTGACGTTTGTGATGGCGTCGGGATCGTCGACATTGCGTCGAACAGCATTCATCGAAGGCTGGCTCCTGTTGACCAGGTTTCTCGTAGATTTTTCGCTTGGACGAGACACGCGTCTGCTGTTGACATGTAGAACGTGAACAACGTTTACGTTCACAATTTACTTTCGAGTCCTAAAAGGGGAACATAACAAAGTAAGTAAGTTATAATAATAAAATGAATCAATAAATTATTGAGTTTATGTGGGGAAATTTTAATTTGCTTTTTGAACTTGAACTCACCTTGCAACGACATTTAATGCATTTCTGTTCGCCATGCGATACTAAAATCGGATGCCATTCCTGGCCATTTTCATAGACTTTATTGACCACTTTGCAGCCGCCATTAGCGAGTGTCTCTTCGGCGGTATGTGCTGCTGTTTTATGAGCAGCAGCCTGATCTTGCAGGACATTTGGATTGGCTGGTCCCAATTTGTCGGCACGTGAGCTTAGTTTGCCCTCAGGACAAACTTTGCAGCATGCCTTCTTATCCGGACGGTAGGCAACCTTCTCAGAGCATTGTAATGGTGGACAAACCATGCGAGGACAACGAATTTCTAATGTCAGAGGATCACAAGTGCATGTGGTGCAAGTATCAAAGCCATTGGGTGGCAGGAACGGATGCCAAGTGGCACCAGCCATATGGAATTGATCACCAAGGCGGCAGCCACGACCATTTGGATTCGAGCCATTGTTGCCATCATTATTTGCGTTGCTGTTGTTGTTATTATTGTTGTCAGTATTACCCAGTTCTTTGGGCATGCATGTGGCACAGCATTCACCTTCACGCTGTACTAGATCTTCACCAGCTTTACATTTGACTATCGGACACTTGATGGGTTCACAAGTGGCATGGCCACGCTGACAGGCACACATCTGACATGTGTCTTGTGCACTACGCCATTGTTCGGATTCATTATAGAAACGACCAGAATGGAAGCATTTTGTCTCTGCTGTAATCGGTTGATTATCATTGTGATCTCCTGGCACTGGCACATTGTTATCTGTGTAGACGGGGAAACAGTGAGCCGGTACTTTAGTGGACTTCAATTTGCCCCGTAGCAAGAGTTCCTTGTTATCACGAGCATGTACTTCCAAATAGCAAACACTTGTCTCCAATTTAATAAGTTCTTGAGATGGTATGCCTAGGACAAATCCCTCCATGTATGAGCCATTGAATTCTTCAAGTAATTTCCGTGTTACTGGGGCACCAATTGCCTCGATGGGTTTCTCTTCTAAGTAAATTTGTAAATCTTGTGGAGCATTTACATGTTGGAAACCGTTCAGAGTCACTTCATAATGAAGATTGCATTCGTTATCGATTGACATCCAAGCCATACCCATGGCATGGGCTGGTGCGCTAACTGAGTGATCGACACGTTTCAATAAGATCGGTTCAGCGGAATCACGTGCATCTGCAACAGGTCGTGGTATTAAACGGCCCCGTATCAGAGAAGGTTCATGCTCGATCGCTATATTGACGCCCAATTCGCTGGCATACAGGGATTCAAGTACCTTGGGTCCTAATTTTTCGACGCTGCCAATGGCTTGATTAAAGTTAAAACTTGATGTAAGGTCCTCAAGTTTTGCTTTACGTTTACCCTGATCCTCGATGAGGCTAATGTTGGGACGGTCTTTGGCGCTCACATGATCTGTTTCGATATTATAAGCTAAAGAACCATCTGTATTCAGATAGACCCAAGCAAGACCACTGCTCCTAATAGGCGCCAATGCTGTTGAAGACGATGATCCAGCCAATGACTCACTATTGTGTGATGATGGCGGCGAGAGAAGTGTTTGGAAGATTTCACATGTCGTTCGTGTCACGATATGGCCTTGTATGCGTAACTCAGGATAGCGTTTCGATTGGATGGTCAACAATAGTTTGCCACGTGACATTAAACGTAAGTTTTGTATTGAAATCGGAGAAGATATCTCCAAGACATTAATTTCAGCCGATGGTTTACGCACTTTTTGGACTTCATCAAGTATGATCTCTTTCCTTTCGGGTAACTCAATGCGAATATTTAATGGCACGTCAAGATAATCCTCTAAACTGAAGACACCATTAAAGACAAGAGTCAAATGCATGGATGATGCAGCCCCTGAACTAGTTGAAACGATTGCAGTTCCACCGGCACCAGCCAGTTGTTCAATTTTGCCATTAGAGTTTGTCGGAGGCTCCAAAAGTGAACTGAATAATTCCGTTTGCAAAGCAGTATATTTGGCAATTTTACCAGCCAAAGCGAGCTCAGCTTGATGCTTATTACCCCATAGGAGAACAACATGTAAACGATCTTCACGCAAAAGACGCTTATAATCACGTGGCACACGACGCCAAACCCCACAAATTTTACCGGTAGCATTCTGATAAACACTAAGTGTACCGCTCATGGTTGTCTCCAATGGTTGCTCCTCGAGTATAACGCCAGCATCATCCACAAACTGTATGGCACGTGGTCGGCCAATTTTTGATGATGTATAAAATGAATAATAGAGATTCTTTTTCTGGAAGAGAAAGCGACCGGTTGCAACAATATTCTGTGGATTGTATGTTGTATACATGGATTTCATTTCCTCGCCTTTAAGGAAATAGGATGTGCGACCGGTGAGCAACGCAGCGTAATCTATTTGATGATGATGATAATGATGATGATGAGGATGATGTAGTAACACAATGGGTTTTCGTATTTGAATGGGTTTTGGAAGTTCAGAAAAGGAGAAAAAAAAAGAAGAAAATAATACATATTATATTTAATATTTTTAAGTATAATAAGTTAGATTTCTTTTTCTTTTCTTTTTTTTGTTTGTTAAGAAATACTGTCTTTCATTATTTAAGCTACTTACGTTTCATATTGCGTTCCTCCTCTTCATTTTGTATGGGCACATCCAGGGCGACATCCGTATCTGTAATCACAAAACAAAAGCAACAAAAACGCAATTAAAGATAATGAAATGTGAAAAATCAGAAGAGGAGAGAGTAGTAGTAGTAAGGGAGAATGATGAGGAAAGGAACAACAAAAAAAAAAAAACACAATAAGAAAAAAAAAAAAAGATATATTATTCTGAACATAAAACTGTGTGTATTCGAAACGAAGAAGTTCTCAAAATGAAAAGATTTGAACAAAAAATTAAAAGAATTTGTAAAAACTGACAACAGTTAAATGGAATTTAGATATGACTATATATAGTAGATGTGTGTGTGTGTGTGTATGTGTGTGCGAGAGACCATGAGAAATCAACTTAATCCCAACAATAACATTTTTAAGATGAAACGAACGGATGAAAAAAAAAAAAAACGAATAGAATGAATAACGACAGCAACAAAAACAACAAAAGAAAAATGAAAGAATCCAATAACAGAAAAAAAAAAAAAAAAAAATTAAGGAAACCAAGTTGTGAATGGAGAAGAATTGTATGAATGAGTGAGCCCCGGATGATTAACGTAGAAGGGAAGGAAGATAGATAGATGATTCTGGTTCAGGAGGAAGCGGGGAATAGTTAGAGCAATGCAACAAAGCCATAAAAAAGGGCGGGCGGTTCAGTGCGGATCGAATCGGATTGAATCGGATGAGATCAATGCGTTCAGGCCTTTTGTTGTTGGTGTTAAAGGCGCGTTCGCACACACACGCACACAAGTAGAAATAACGATGACAAGGGCCAAGGGTCGAGGTCTAAGCCATACCAAGCCAAGGTAGTAGATTCGGCTGCATTTATTTTATTTCATAATAAATGAGCTAATGCAACCAAACCGAGCGAAGCATACAAACACACACACACACACACACACACACACACACACAGAAAACATAAGAAATAAAGGCACCTGAGGCAAACAGACTAAGGCCAGGTCGAAATTATACTGACCATCAGGTATGCCATAACATGCTTACTATGCCATACCATGCCATGGCAAGCCAAGCCAAGCCAAGACAAGCCAACCGATGCCAAATGATGCCAAGCAATGTAATGCCATGCCATGTGGTGCTTGTGTCTTGCTTCATTAATCGTGCCATAAACAGTGCTAACTAGACACCGGTAATGGGTAATGGGCAACAGGCAACAACAGGCAACTTGCAATTGGACAGACATAAAGCCGCCGTTACCGCCACCTCTGTTGCTATAGCCGCCTAGGCGGTGTTAAAGGTAGTGTCATGCTATAATCGGCCATAAACAAACAAAGATGCACACAACTTCCTAGAATCACACACAGAGCACAGAGCACAAAACACCGAACACAGAACACATAACAAACAGGGACTTAACAGACAATCAGAATGTGTGTAAAATGAATGCTAGGCTGAGTATGAAATCGTCATCGTCGTTATTGCTGGCTGGCGTGAAAAGTAGGCGGACAATGTAGCACCCACGATTTTTGTCAATTGTTATTCTTCCATACCCATAGAATTTGTTTTTTGATTGACAGACAGACACAGGCACATAGACATACCATAGATACAGACACGGACACAGACACAGACAGCCAAAGAGGCGACAACTACTACTATGTTAGTATAGTATAGTATGTGGTATTGATGGCCAATATTCATTCCATCAATTCTTCCATTTCCATTTCCATTTCTATTCTGTCTCTTTATGGGCTTAAGATCATCGTAAGAAGACAGAAAAGCCATCGTCGTTGGGTTCGTTAGAAGAAGCTCCACGCAGTCACGGATCAAAAGATGGGATCAAGGCGCGAAAAAATAAGAATATAAGTATTTCCAAAGCAAATTATGCATGCTTCGGCTCAACATACGAAAAAAAAAAAAAACATAAAATACAATATAAAAAAGATTGTGAAAAAATACAAAAAACCGGGAGACAAACGAGTCAAGAAAATGAAAAAAAAAAAAAAAAAAAGGAAAAGAAAACATATAAAAATTTTAGACTTGAATGGACTTAAGAAGATGATGATGATGATGAAGATGAAGGCGACTGCATCAGCAACAGCAGCAGCAGCAGCAGCAGGAACGTCGATCGCATAAAGCTGATTAAACCAGGTAAAGAGAAGACGTCACCGAACCGCCGAAGAAGTAAAAGAAGATTGGAATTTTTAACATTATTAAGAAGTAGTATGTTGTTGTTGTTGTTGTTGTTGTTCTTGGTTTTCGTCTTGAACTTTTATAAGCCATGGGACATGGGCAAGGTAGTGCTTAAATGCCGTTCAAAGATCGAAAGGTAGAAGTTAAGATCCTTTTTCCTTCATGCGATCTACGATCATTCGTTAGGTCGTTCGGCCACATAATGAAGGGCGACAAATCTGACACCTTGTATAGCATTTTATTGAGCAGTGCCGCTCGATGGTGGCAAACCAATGGACAACCAATGGAACTGGTAAACAGAAGGACAGACAGACAGACAGACAGACAGGAAGACAGGGAGACAGGTAGAATGACGATGAACGTTCATTGGACTCTGTGGTTTTGTTCTGAAATCTTAAAATGTGTGTGCATGAGGCTTTTGCTCTGTAGCTTTATAGCTTTTGCTCTGTTGATCTTATCGTTTGATCTTAATACAAAAACCAATGCGGCAGCACCAATACCATTGGATGGATGGATGCACATGTATCTGTCTGTATATATCGTGCAACATTGCTTTAACTGTTGATTTGTTGTTGCGGTTGTTGTGTTTTTTTATTTTGTGGAAGGCAGAAGCGCATTCAATGTTTTGCTGTGTTGTTGTGTTGGTTGCAATTTTTATTGGCATTCGATGGAAGCCGGAGCCCTTGACTTGACTTGGCAACAACCACAAAAAACTAAAAACTAAAAAGACCCTCAATTTTGTGTATAGTATGGTTGGTGTGTGTGTGTTTGCGCGCGCGCGCGTTCTTTTCACATAAAAAAAAAACACAATCACAAGCACACACACAGACACACACACACACAGTTATGGAAACAAATACATTTACGCATACACAGTTAAATGTATCTTTCTTTAAGCCAAGATAAATGAGTTTTCGTGCGCACAAAAGAAACGCTGGCCAAATGCCGCCAATCTGAACAACAATAACAACAAACATAAACGAAACGCTTCTTTTTCAGCCTCATCAGCTTAGCTCATTGAGTCAACACTTTGGTATGCATTCATTCCTTCAGTCATTCCTCCATTCATTCTCACATTCAATTCCTTCATTCTATCATTCATTTTGTCATTCTTTCATTTGTTCGTTCATTTATTTTTCTGATTTTTTCGTTGGACGAAAGTGTCAAGGCATCTTTTTTTTTGAATCTTAACACCTCTGATGATGATCATCATCATACAAGATCATTTAAAAAAAAAAAAATTATGATAAAACTTAGTTAATTGGAGAATGTGCAAACAGAAAAATAATTTAAAAATTTCATTAATAAAAATTTTTTTGTAATTTAAATAAATAAAAATCCAAAATAAATAAATAGAAAAAGATACAAACAAAACAAAACAAAGCAAAACAAAACAAAACAACAAAAACTAAGTGGAACTGGTACGACAAACTAATGAATTCAAAACGTAAAACATTTACAGATCACAGATCACTTTAGATTAGTTAAGATCAGTTAAGAACGCGAACGCATACCAAAAAAAGATTTCAACGCATTTCAAAAGAATTGTGCTCGTATCTTTTTTTGAGATTTTTTTTTTTTTTGGAGATTCTTTTCTTGATTTTTAAAAAGATATTTTTTTTTTTTTTTAGAAAAACTCGATCGCTTTCTAGTTTGCCGACGTTGTCATTGAAATAAATATAAAATAAAATAACAATGATAAAAAAAAAAAAAAAAAATAAGAAAAGAAATCTTAACTAGAATTTAGAAAACATAAAAACAAAAACAATGAAATTAAAGAAAGAATGAATCTTCAATATGTTTTTGGGGTAAAATGGGACAGTTGGACAGCCAGACAAACCGACTGACTGACTGACTGACTAAGAATGAATAAATGAATGAATGATTGACTAGTTGTTTGTCAGACTGTTTGTGCTCATCATCATCATGATCGTAATCATCATTGTCAGGTTCAGGTTCAGGTTCAGGTTCAGGTTCAGGTTCATGTTCATGTTCATGTTAATGCTTCTTGCTATTGATGATGAGGTTCAGGTTCATTATCATGTTCATGTTCATGTTCATTTTCACGTTCACATTCGATCGTTCAGGTTTCGCGTCAATGATAAACTATTAAATTTTATTGTTATCGTTCATGAGAGAGCGTGTGATAAATATCAATGGCCCAAAACTGGCCTTAATTGTTAGTTGGATACACAATACAATATATGAAATCAACTCAACTTAACTCAACTCAACTCAACTGAACTGATCTCAACTCAATTCAACTTAACTAAACTTAATCAAACTGGTGGATTGGATTGCTATCTGTCTGTGTATCTACTTAAAACGAAGGATGAATGTTGAGATATATATCGTAGAAATAAGATAGTAGCGGCGGCGCTCAAAAAGTTGTTTCATTTCTTATCGCAAGATCTTTAAACTGAAAAAATAAAATACAAAAAAACAAAAAAAAAAAAAAGAAGACAAATATAATAATTTAATTCTTTTCTTCGTGTGCGAGAGATTTTTATCAAACTGCAACAATTTCTCAGTTGGAAACTAAATAAGATACAATACTATTCTCGAAAGAACCTCATCTCCTATCTATCTCTCTCTTTCTCTATCTCTGTCTGTATCACTTGAACAATTTCACAAAAATTCTTAAGAACCATAGAAGAAAATGAGTCTGCTTGGTCCTTCTGCCAGTCATTCAGACAAACAGTCAGTTAGTCACTCAGTCAGTCAGTCAGTCAGTCTGTTTGTCTGTCCGCCTATCTGTCTGATCAAACGATATCCTGCTGTTTTCAACGTCAACAGCTTTGAGTTAAGCGAATATGATGATGGTGGCAAAGATCTTCTCCTTTGTTTGTCCATGTGTCCGCTTGTCGGTCTGCCTGTCTGTCTGCCTTTTTTATATGACCATCTATCTGTGTGCCCATTAAATGCAACCACTAAATGAGATAATTTAATAAGCGTTAAAATGCTCGAGTTATGTCATTATAAAAAAAAAAAAAAAAATAAATAAAAGAAAATAATGAAAATAAATAAAACAAAAAAAAAAAAACAAACAATAAGAAAAAGAAAAACAAAAAATGCATAAATTAATGAGTCAAACTGAGCGTAGAAAGCCAAATGAAGTTTAATATTAAATAAGAAGGAATGTTTTTTCATAAGACTATAATCAGAAAAGTCCAATTATTTCGGTTTCAACGAAAATGTTATAACCTTCCTTTTGCACACTGATTGATTGATATAAATATCAGAAAAAGTATTCCCATATATTGTAAATAGAAAGTAATCCCATATCAGTTAATATATGTATATTAATGAACTCAGACAATCCAAGTCCCTTCTTTCCAGAAGACAGTTAAGCATGCCAAGAAATGAACTGAGGAAGGAATGATATTAAATTAGATGACGGTTCCGTACCAGATTGGGGTTTGATTTGACTGATTCCGAAAAATGTACCGCGCCTATATCAGAAACTTATAGTGTCTAAATTTCAGTTCAATAGTCCAAAAAACAAAAAAGTTTTTCGAATACAAACCTGAATTTTAATGGTGGGTTTGTATGGGAGGTACCCCTTCTATGCGGGCGATTTGGCTGATTCCATCAGATGTGCAACGTCTATATTAAAAACTTATAGAGTCTAAATTTCAGTTCGATAAAATAAAAAATAAAACACATTTTCTAATAAGAACCAGAATTTCAATGGGGGTTTGTATGGGAGGTACCCTCTCTAGCAATCCGATCAAACTGAAATTTCTACAATATAAGTTTCTGATATATGCCCATCAACCTACTAAATTTCAAGATCATGGGATTACTGGATCGTATAGCTGTCATACAAACCAAAATATTTCTTTTATGGGGACTCATTTAAGTTTTCGAAGATATTTTAGTTTTAGTATTTGTTGCTGACGCCCGGATAGAACTATATATTCTGTGAAAATTTAAACTCTCTAGCTATTTCGGTTTATGAGATATGACCCGAGGATGGACGGACGGACAACGAAGTCTCAGCAATAGGGTTCCTTTTGATATCTTTTGGGTCCGGAACCCTAAAAATAAAGGGAAAAGAATAAACGAAAGGTTCAACATCATAATGAAATAGTAATACCATTTACTTTTCTATAAGTGTTAGGTATAAAAACGCAATGCAATTGAGAGTCTGGTCCAAGTCTGAAAGTTAGCAAGGCAAAGCATAGAAGACTTGTTGAAGTTGAAACGAAACGAAACGAATCGGATCGAGTTGAGTGGAGTTGAAGTCAAAACCAAGCCAAAAATGGTCTTTTAACGAAGCAATTGTGTGTTGATGATGATTATATTCTGCGCATAACTTGAGGTAAAGTTAAAAATGTTAAAACTATTGAAGTTGTAACTTGAAAAAGCTGAGCTGAGCTGAGCTGAGCTGAGTTGAGTTGAGTTGAGTTGAGGTGAATTGAGACTATAAACATACATACCTACCTATAAGCTTTAACATCATCAATAGTAATAGCAATATCGGCAATAGTAATAGCAGCTCTTCCATCACCAGCAGCCATATTTAACAAGCTGCCGATGCTGCTGATGATGTTGCTGATGATGTTGCTGCTGTTGCTTGCTGGTGACTAAAGCTATGCAGGCATGCATTGCCATGCCATGCATTGCCATGCCATGCCATATGTCTATGCTAGGCCTGGGCAATCAGGCGCACACTAAACATATACATACTATATAAGTGCCCTCCCACCTGCCCCCTCCATCTCTTGCAACCCCTTAACATGACATGTCTCTTAGAGTTATTTCTTGCAAACATAATTTTGTTTTTACCTTTCTTCTTTTATCGTTTCGTTTCATTTTCTTTATTTTTTATAATTTTATTTTTTTGTTTTGTTTTTTCTTGATCTTAAACAATAAGCGAACGCATCAAAAGGAAAAATGTTGCCTATAAGCGAAATATTTCATGCTGCTGGGGGCAAACATGTTTAAGGTGCGCCTTCTAAGGCAGCAACATTTTCAGTTGATTATTGTTCGCCTTTACAAAAAAAAAAAAAAAAAAAAAACAAAACAAACGAAAATCGAAATGAAAAAAGGAAAATGCCAAAAAAAAAAAAAAAAAATAGAAAAAATGACTTGTTATTTTGTGAGCAATGAAAATTGTCAAAAAGAAAATTATTAAAAATTATAAAAGACCGACCACAATCGCTAAAGAAGAAGACCTCATCCCCATCATCATCATCATCATCATCATCATCATCATCATCGTTTCATTTTATTTTATCTCATCTAAGTAGTAATAGAGTAGCGAGTAGTGAGTTCAGAGATGCCGGAAGTATAGTGAGTTTGATGGTCTATGTAAACTGTCCAATTGACAAATGATCGGGCTGGCATGCCTTGGCATAGCATGACGTGGTATGCCATCACATGGCATCGCATGGCCTGGCGTTGCTTAAGTGGGTGGCATATACAATTGACGAAAGTTGATGGACATTGGACATTTGGCTTTAGTGGCTTGCCATCCAACACCAAAAAGAAATAATAATAAAAAAAAAAAAAAAATTTCATGCAAAAAAAGGTCAACGAATTGTTGGCTTTGAATGTTGATGATGATTCCTACTATAAACAGAAAGATAAAGAGCCAAGGAGAGAGAGAGAGAGAGAGAGATCCTAACTACATGGCAGAAATTAGCCAAGTTGGGCATGTTGCCTCTGTTGCTGTTGCTGTTGCTGCTGTTGCTTGTGCTGCTATTGTTGGTTCGAGATGAAAAATTGCCACAAAACGGAAACTAATGATGTGATACAATGAGCGCAGCAGGCAGTGAAGTGTAGCGATGCGTTGCAATGCAATCCAATGTGTCTCAGGCCAAGCAAAGCAAACTTAAGCCAAAGCAAACCAAGCCAAACCGAGCCATGCTAAGTCAAGTCAAGGCATGCCAAGTTAAGTCAAGCCGAGCCGAGTCAAGCAAAGCCAACTCAAGTCAAACCAAAGCAAGTCAAAGCAAAATAAACGAACCGATTGAACAAACTGAGACAAGTCGAGGAGCCGAAGAACCGGGAGCAGAGACAAAACTGCATCAAGCACCAATCGAAGCAACTAACCAGTTTAAATAAAGGCCGGCCGGCCGGCCGACCGACCGACCGACCGATCTGCCGGTTGCATATATCTGGCCACCATGTCACAACACAAATACTTTTACACACACACACACACAAATACTTAAAAAATACTCAGGGAGAGAAGGAGGGAAAAATAATGTGGCAGAGAGAGAGAGAGAGGGGAGGATATTGGTTATTTAGTTTGTTAGTTAGTTGTGATGATTCTTAGCTTCACTACAGTCCGCAGCATAGTTGGTAGCCACCGCTTGGTTGCCTACTTCATCCTTGCCATGACGCTTTGGAATTTAGCAGTTGATTATGTGAAAATGTCACACGACACACATGAGACGCACACCTACATATACATAGTATTGTATATACATACATACATGCGTACATATATACATATGTAGACACACATAGATACTTGGTTAGATAGATGGATGGATGGATGGATGAGACAAACGGACAAAAATGATTGAATAGTGAAATTCTTGCTTGGCATTTATTATTCAAAAAAGAAAAGAAAAACAATAAAAAGAAAAAAAAAAAAAAATAAATAAATAAAAAGAAAAGTACAATAAATAAAAGAAAAAAAAAACACAAACAAGAAGATTTTTTTTTCAAGCTTTTTCTTTTATTTTCTCTTTGATTTTATTTTATCTTCTTAGTTTCTTCTTCTTCTTGTTGCTATTGCTCATAACTTTTCTAATTATGAATTCAATTCATGCAGAAAATTACCCAAAGCGATGCTTTAACTCTGACTCACTTTGGCAAGCATTCGCAATTTTTGTTATAAGAAAATTAAGATGAAAGAAAGGAGATGATGATGGGAAGGGAAGGAGGAAGGAACATGAAGGACAATAGTCACTCAGTCAGTCAGTCTTAATAGCATCTAACATAAGAAATATGTATTTCTATACTTAGTATTTATGTATATTTGTCATTTGTTTGTTTGTTATTGTATTTTTTTTTTTTAAATTTTATATGAGTATTTTTCATTCAATTTAAATATTTAGCTAAGAATTAGAAATTTTATATAAGATACAATTTTTATATGAGTAAGTGAGTGAATGAGTGTGTTAAGTGGAATTTTGAAAATTGCGTTCTGACCTTCACAAAAGGCAGACAATTTATTGAATTCTCTTCTGTTTCTTTATTCTTTTTTTTTTTTTAGGGTAATTTGGAAAATTAGGAATTTGGGAATTTGAAAATAAATAAAATAAATAAAAAAAACTTACCATCATTTCTATCGCCAGGACATGTTTTGCAACATTTACCAGGCAATGATATTGGATCATCACATTTAGCTGGCGGACATTCATTTTTAATGTTACGACATTGAACACGTGCAACAATGCGACGCTTTTTGGGCACCTGCAAATCATAAAAAAAGAATAATATTTTTAGAGTCTAAAAAACTTAGTCCTTTCATTTCTATATATATTTTTATAATAGTATTATGACAAACCAAAATCAAATCCAGTCAAGTTAAGATGAGTTCCTAAGTTATTAGATTACCAAAATGAAATTCTTAGTTTAAAAATGAATAAGTCTTCTAGAACTTGAAAAGTTTCTTAAAAATGAAGAAAAAATGATATAGGAAATCTTTCCTGGTAATTTATTTAGTACCAAACAGTGAACTTTGCTAGGCTCTTCCAAATAACTTGAAAAATCTTAAGATTTTGCATATAAAAATGATATTTGCAGAAAAATCTATTTATAAATTCTGAAGTTTTACAGATATAGGTTAGAAATTTTCAGTATAATCAACTAAAACTACTCAATTATATGATGCGAAATTGTAAAGTTTAATATATTTTTGCTGTCCATGAAATGGAACAATTACTAAATTTGCTCAATAAGAAAGAAAATTGGGCTATTGGAACTTTTCGAATGTTGATTTCCAGGTGTTCAATTGTCTCTGGTTTACTGGCTTAGGCAAATGACTTTACATAACCCCAATAAAAATAATTCAATGGTTTTTGTGGCCAATTAATAAGACCATTACTGAAATTATTCGTTCATCAAAAGTTTCTTTGAGTAAATCTCCGTTCTGTTGGAACCACATGTCAGCAAGATTATTGCCAGCTTATTGAGGAACGAAAAAACTTCTAATCATGTATTTGTATCATTCACTGTTAACAGTAACATTCTGGTCATCATCGCTTTTGAAGACATATGAACCAATGACTTTGCCGGCACATGAAGCGCATCAAATAGTAAATTGCTGGGGATGTAATAGTATTTCGACAAAAGCTTGTGGATTTAGATCTTCACTCCAAATGCGACAATTTTGCTTATTTACGTACCCATTCAACCCAAAATGATCTTCATCGCTGAACAAAAGTTTGTATGGAAAATCAAAATCAATATCAATTTGCCCATTGCCCAAATACGATGGTCGTTAGGTTTCAATTCCTGCATGAGTGAATCTGAAAAGCTTTTAACTCAAGATCCTTTCGTAAAATCTTCCATACGGTGGATGGACACAACTCCATATGCTAAGACTGGCAACGAATTGTTTGATTTCGATCTTCTTCAATGCTTTGCTCTACAGAGGCTACATCTTGTTCGGTGCACACTGTTCGGCGTCTTACGGGATGCATATTATCCTTAAGAGTAAACGTGGTGCGAAAACGATCCATAGTTATTCGAATTAGACGCTCTGATGGACGATTCTGATTACCGTAAAATGGACAAAGCGTTGCTCTGGTGTACTAAGTCTATCGATAATGAAATGCCAAAGCAATCCAAACAAAAAGCAACTATCAGCTGTTAAATCGGTTGTCAAATAATGCAGTGTTGCCAACTTAAAGTTATAAACCTCTAAAAAATAAAAACACACTGAACCTGGTGATTTCTGCTTTCATTGTTGGAATACGTATTACATCGAGTTTTTAACATAATAGGGGGATCCGACCTTTTTAGGAATATTGACTGAAACTTTTGTAGTTGGATTTTTTAGGTGCATACCGCTTTTACAATTACTTTATAAATAATTAATACAAGGCGAAGTTTGAAATGAGTGCCTAGTAGCCAGTTTAACCGGAATACCCCCATACTCAAGGCTTCACTTAGTCGGGGCTAACCGATTATAAAATCCTTTTATTTTTCACTAATTTATTATGATTTTGTTTACCAAAAAAAAAAAAAAAAATATATATTTTTTGTTTGTTTGATATGAAACAGAAATTTTTCATAAATTCCAATTAATTAATTGTAAAATGACATTTATGTACGCACGGTTTGCCTATACAAATTCTAATATTCATTAATATAGCATTGTAGATTGTACACACACACATATATATATATATATTTGGATTTTGTTTTTTGACATAATTTTATTTTAATGTTAAAAGGAAAATTAATACAAAAAAAAAAAAGAAAAAAGAAAAAATTAATTAAGCGTGCGAAAAAAAGTGAAATAAAAATCAATTTTAATGAGATGCTGACGCAAAAGTTATAAAAAACATCAACATACATATGTAATAAACTTAGTATATACAAATGTATCTAGATACATACATATACATAAAATCGTACAACAAGAGCCCAAAATAGACAACAAAAAGGAAGATTTTTATACAAAAAAAAATAATAATAATAAATGCGTGGCACACGTTTTTCATTTTGTTTCTCGCTTTTTTCTTTATGACAGCGAACTTTTAAATTTTAATTTCACTTTGTTGTCTTTAAAAAATTTTAATTTCATTTTGTGTGGTGTGGTTTTCTTTTGTTTTTTGGTCCACATTCGTTTTATTGATTTTAGATATATATTTTTAATATTTAATTGTACATATTTTTTGTCTTCTTAATTGAGACATAAATGGGAAGAAGAATTTCTTGATTAAACAATAAAATATGAGCAATATGATGATGGCAGTAAAATGGGGATTTCTCCATAGTCTTGACCTCTTTTTTCATCCAGTCCTATAGAGAATGTAACCCTATAACTCACACATGTCCATTTAGGATGACTTAGTTGGATTCAGTCAGAATTTGTTATTAACTTCATCCTATGGAAGTGGCTTTCTCTACAGGATTCTGTTTTACTAGTATGTACTTTTTATTTATTTATTTTAATTATTTTATTCCTTTTCTTATTCTTCGGCATGGTCACTTTAGATGTCCAAGCCACGTTTGAAACTGTCTGGCACAAAGGTCTGATTCACAAGCTCTAAAACATTGGAGCCCCAATAAAAGTCATCAACATTTTTGTAACTGATAGATTATTTTGGATTGAAATGAAAGCAGTTAAGTCCCGATCTCAGCTGGAGTTCCTTATGGATGTGGACCCATACTCTATAACATATACACACATGACATTCCTACGTCTGAACGCTGCAGTACTTTAATATTTGCTGATGATACTGTTCTGATCACAACTACAGTGAGTTTAAGATTAATCTAGAAAGAGCCCTACATATCTTCGCCTTATACTTTAAGAGAAGCGCTATATACTTTTCCCTGCCACTTACCGAACTCCAACTTGCAGCTTACTTCTGTATCCATTGAATGGGGTCACAGAGTAAAATACTTCGGATTAAACATGGACAAAAAATTAAGTTTCAACCTACATATGTGTGAAAGTTAATAAAACAATAAGAATACTAAAATATCCATTTATAAACAGAAAGTCTAAACTGTCATTTAAAAGTAAACTAAGAATATTTGGGTCGATCTTCGTTTTATTATGCTACACGGCTCCTTAATCTGAGGTGATTGTGTAGTCAGATATCGTGCCAATCTAAAAAGGGCCCAAAACAAATTATTAAAAATGATTCTATATCTGCCCTTTTAATTCTCCACTTCACTACTCCATGAAATAGCTCAAGGAATGGTATTATAAGTCCCTCAGTTTTTGACCTAGAGAGCTGAAATTTTGCACGAATCTTTCCTTTTACTAGACGCAGCACATTTGTCGGAACCAGTCGAATCGGACCACTACGGGGTTATCTGTCATACAAACCCTAATTCAAATTTATGTTTCTATCAGAAAAAATTTTTTGTTTTATGTACGTTTTTCTGTTTTTGCAGAAACGAATATATTGTCAATGTGTTCCTCAATCTGGTTTTACCAAAATTCTTTCAGAAGAGAGGTGCCCTTGCAAATGTATGCATTCTTGAACGAAATCAGTCATTAATTCATTCGAGTACATTTCTTCTAAGAAAAACCATTTTGTCATACGGGTTGATGACGAAAATTCATTAATTTTTGCCATTTTTCTTATGAGGATACGAGTTTATCAATAAGAACGAGAAATTGGCTTTTTAATTTCCGTAAGACATATTTTTGCCTCCAAATTTGCTGCCCTAGGTTTCAGCCTGCTCATCCTGCTGGTGAATCCGTCACTGTCCTTTGTTATAATTTTATACCAAAAACAGATTGTAACACTAACACAAACTAAGTAAAAAAAATATCTTAAAATAACAAGTTAATTTAATTATACATCATTGGTCTTTACTAATACTTAATACAATCATGAAAATCATCTCGAAAAATATGTAATACACCAAATTATTACCAATTACACGTTAAAATATCTTTTTCTTTTTTAACAAAAATTTATCGTCAATACAAGAACGTCATCGGAGCAGCATTGAAGAGCTTTCGCTTCTGGATTCACTTCTGCTTATTTGATTTATTTTTCTTATCCTTCTCACTGAAGTAAAGTACGGACCAAGCTCTATCGGGCAATAGATTTGATGGCGTAGCATTTGGAATAGTCATCTCAGAGTAGGTTCGACGTGCCAAGGCTGGAATGCAAAAGCATTTCTTGGAAGGCCGCAACATAAGATTCAAATCACTAGTCTTGGATGAGATAGAACTAGAGTCCACCTCCATTGGAGTGGGGTTGTTGTCCGACATATTAAACCCAATAAGTGTACGAAAATTTCAATGAAAATTTTTTACTATTTCTCCAGATGTGTCGTAATTTTGAATGAAGTTAGTATAATGACATTTGTTTTTTATATATGAGTATATATACAAATTTTGATATCCAAAGCCTACTATAGAAGGAATTTCAAATCTATTGTATAATGTATCTTCAAAACAGACGCCGGACATTTGTCGGAACTAAACGAATATCAATAAGGACGAGAAATTGGCTTTTTAATTTCCGTAAGACATATTTTTGCCTCCAAATTTGCTGCCCTAGGTTTTAGCCTGCTCATCCTGCTGGTGAATTTGTCACTGTCCTTTGCTATAATTTTATACCAAAAACAGTTTGTAATACTAACACAAACTAAGTTAAAAAAATATCTTAAAATAACAAGTTAATTTAATTATACATCATTGGTCTTTACTAATACTTAATACAATCATGAAAATCATCTCGAAAAATATGTAATACACCAAATTATTACCAATTACACGTTAAAATCTTTTTCTTTTTTAACAAAAATTTATCGTCAATACAAGAACGTCATCGGAGCAGCATTGAAGAGCGAAATTCTGGATTCACTTCTGCTTATTTGATTTATTTTTCTTATCCTTCTCACTGAAGTAAAGTACAGACCAAGCTCTATCGGGCAATAGATTTGATGGCGTAGCATTTGGAATAGTCATCTCAGAGTAGGTTCGACGTGCCAAGGCTGGAATGCAAAAGCATTTCTTGGAAGGCCGCAACATAAGATTCAAATCACTAGTCTTGGGTGAGATAGAACAAGAGTCCACCTCCATTGGAGTGGGGTTGTTGTCCGACATATTGAACCCAATAAGCGAACTAAAATTTTAACGAAAAATTTTTACTTTTTCTCCAGATGTGTCGTAATTTTGAATGAAATGTCTACGAGTATAATGACATTTGTTTTTTATATATGAGTATATATACAAATTTTGATATCCAAAGCCTACTATAGAAGGAATTTCAAATCTATTGTATTATGTATCTTCAAAACAGACGGCGGACATTTGTCTGAACTAGAAGAATCGGACTATGTTCAGGTTTTTGTTAGGAAATTTTTTTTTTGTTTATTGCACTATTAAACTGAAATTTAGGAACTTGAAGTTTCTAACCAATGTCTACCAACTGTGTAAATTTCAAGATCCTAGGATTACTGGCATCAGTGTTGAAATGCTGTATGTATTCAGTATAGATATCCTAAACATAAGTCAAATCAATAAACAAATATTTTTGTATGCTCTGTCAGAGAGGGTGTGTGTGAACGTGCGAGTCTATCAACTCCGGCATAAATTAAATTAAATTTCTCTTTAATTCTACTTTCCGTTATTTTTCTTTCAATTTTGCTTTTCTTTATTTGTATTTATTTATTTAACATAATGAAATCTGGTAAATAATTAACCAAAATTTGTAATTCTCTCAATTTTTTTATATTATTAAATTGGTTTTTTGTTTTGTTTTAAATTATATTTTTTAATTATTATTTTATTTATTATTACTTTATAAATATTTATTTTCATGTTAATTTAATATTTTGTATTATTTTTCTTTTATTTATTTTATTTTTTCTTGTTATTATTCTTATATTATTTATGAAATAAGTTAATTTTTATTTTATGTCATTATAAGTTTTTTAAACATGTTTTTTTTTTTTATATTTTTCTTTGAGTTATCTTTCTTATTTCTGCGTGTCTTGCGCTGTGGCTTGTTAATTTGTTTTCATGTCACGCTTCTGTTTGCCGCTGTCGCCTTCAGTCATTCGCAATTTTTTATATATAAAAATGTGTAAAGAAAAATTATAAATTTCTTGTTATGCTTCGCTGCTCGCAATAGAAAACAGGAATCACACACACATTTAAAATAAAAATTAATCATGCGAAAAGCTTTTTTAAAAGTGTTATAATTTTCGTTGTTCATTTTTTTTTTTTCTTCAGATGTTTTTGTTTTATCAATCAATCTGTTAGTCATTTTATTTATATATATGTATTGTATATTTTTCTATAAATATACTATTATTTTTATGTGCTTGTACTTACCGCAACACATTCACATTTGATGCAGTACATGACACCGAAGGGTGGTCCAAGATCTGCGTACCAAGTGGAACCCAATTCTCTTAGAACTTTGCCAAATTGACATTCGGTAACTGAAAGGAAAAGAACAAAATTAAATTAAATTATTAAAGAAATTTGGTAAATGAAAATAAATTTAGCTTTTATTAATATTTATGTATATTTAACTACGTTTGTTGTTTTATCAAATAGTGCAAAATGTATTACGATTTTAAGCATATTTAGTTATTCAATCTAAGTATCTATGTGCATATCTATGTTTATTTGGTCTGGACTGATGACCGACTGATTGATTGATTGATTGATTGATTGAATGAGTAAGTAAGTAAGTAAGTGAGTGATTGAGTGATAGAGTGATTGGGTGAGTGAGGGTATGACGGACTGATCAATGTTGTTCATTTGATGACATTGTTGGTGTCAGTTACACTAAAAACTTTGGCGCCACTCAATCAACATAAATTTTCCATAATTGATTTTTGCCGCCATTCGCCAATGACTTAACACGCGTTCTTATTGCCCCCAAACCCTGTAAATAACCTTCCCTTTCACTTATATAAATGACAAACCGATAGACAGACAGACATAAAGAGAGAATTACTGACTAACTGACAGACAGTTAGACTGACTGACTGACTGACAAACAAGCAGACAGACAAAAGATATGGTACTTACTGACTGACAGACAAATACGTATATGTACTAACTGACTGCCTATTCAACTGACAGGCTAATAGACTTACTGCACTTTTTAATTTCTTTTTTTTAATGCATTTTATAACACTAGTGTGGAACTTTATTTTCACTTTCATATTAAGTTTTTAATGTGTATATAACTTCAGACATCAGAAACTACTGGTGACTATTGTCAAAGTTTTTGAGATTGTCAGTCATCTTTCTATATTTAATACTTCAGACAATTTAACATTTTAGTGAAGTGTATGGAAACTTTGGTGAGATGGCACAAGTAACCGCTTTCTTGTTACTTGTTGGATTTATTTGTTGGTTTGGTTTTTTTTTTATCATTATTTCTGCTTGGCTACTTAATGTAACGAAGCGAAACGAAACAAACATAATGAAAATGGAGAGAGAAAATGAAAGAAATTTTGAAAAAATGAACAAGACTTGCTCAAGCTGATGATGATCATTACGTTGCAATGCCATCATTGGTCTTCTTTATTTCCTTCTTTCTTTCAATTTATGCTGATTATACAATAAATTTATAATTACTTATAATTTTCATTATTTTGATTTTTTTTTTTTTCTTTTATGATTATTCAATGGAAAATTTAATTTAATTTCTTTTTTTAAAATTAATTTTTTTTTATATGGTTAACCCATCATCGTCATATGGCAGCCAATTTACATAAAACCTTAATAATTTATATATCTAAACTTTGCATATGAATCACTCCATCAATTGGTGAAAACCGTATGATAATCCGATCGGTGCTTTTTGAGTTTATCGCTTTCAGACAGACACACGCAGTCGAGAGACTTTGTCTGATAATATATATCTTTATATATATAATTCTTCTGTGAGTGTGTATGTCACTGAACTTCTCTTAAACGACTGGACCGATTTTGATGAAATTTTTGTGTGTGTTCAAGGGGATCTGAGAATGGTTTAGATTCACAATATGTATGTATATCTATTATATAAAAATTAAACTTTGTTTGTTTGTTTGTTCGAGTCTTATGCGCGGCAATACCATTCTTCTGATTGCAATGAAATTTTTTGTATGTGAATAGTTGGTTCCCGCCTTGGACATAGGATAGTTTTAGATTCGATATTTGGGGCAGTTGTCGCGTAATTGTTGAATCAATTGTTGCATATAAAGCTTAGAGACATATTTTTAAATTAATCAGGTCGCCTGCGTTAAAACCCTAAGGATACTATGCCAATTTTTGAATTAAATTATTCGATTCGTCTCATTTTTTCAAAAGTATTTCAAGTGCTGTGCAACGCACTACAAATTGTTTTGAATAAATTGAAAGACTCTATAATACAATAATACTGAAGACAAGGCCAGGTGTACGTTGCTGTTCATTTGTCAAGTCACTGGAATTTTTTCTGTGTCTGTCCGGTTGTCCAAAAAAAAAAAGCGGCAGGGGGAAGCGAGAATGAAAGACCAAAAATATAATTCAACTTTTCTATTCATGATCGTACTGATCACACAAGTTTAAGGATTTCGGTTGCCTGTGCGACGCCGGGCTGTGTACTCTAGTAAAATAATTCTGTCCCAAAAACGAATATTACTAACAATGAATTATTGCACATATTACTGTTTTCGGAACAATTATTTTATGTTGGTTATAGTTTACAATATTTAATTTAGATAAAGAGTCAATCAGCAGTCTGGAAAGTTGACTTCTAAAATTCTGTGATTGTTATTGACTTTGTTCAGCGATCGCTTGCCATTCATATTCATATACCTATTTTGTACATTTGTTGCCACTGAGAAATCAAGGACAAGTTTCAGGTTATCATGGACCAAACGAAAGCCAAGCGAGAAGTCTAACTAAGTAGGTATGTAGTTAGATATTTACAGTTTTCTGGTAGATTCTAATGGTTCGTTATACATGTTCATGTGTATGTAGATAATTTTAGCATTGCAAGCATGTAAATTTCGCTTGGGTGGGTGCCTCTTATTACAACGTTTAACCTCAATTCTTGCGACAACGTCAGCATTCTTTTTCTTCTGCCCCTGCCTCTCCTTCTTCTCGTTCTTGTTTGTTAATTTTTTTTTGTAATCTTTTTCGTATTGAAATCTTTATACAAGTTGATTTTTGTTGCAGTTGCACTTTTGCTATGGCGCCATGTTTGAAAATGCACTTCCGGCAGCAGCAGCGACGACAACAAAATTTGTATAAAAATTGCAATTTTTGCTTTGTTGTTGGTTAGTTGGTTGGTTGGTTCTTTATTTCTGTTTTATGATTTTTTGTTGTTGGCTTTCCATCATTCATTCATCACCATAGTCATCAACATGATTATTATTTTGTGTCATCTTCATTTTCAATTCCACATGCACAAAAATTACCAAAAAAAAAAGAAACAAATTTAAAAAATAAACTAAAAAATTCATCGCGAAAAAAAAAATTGTAAAATAGCAGATTCTTTGCTTTTGATCTTGTTGCTGTTGTTGTTCGTGTTGTTGTTGGTAATGATCATGATGATTTTGATGATGCTGTTATTGTTTTTTACGTTTTATATTACATGAGTTAATAACAAAAAAAAAAAAAAAAAAACGGCCAAGTGCAAGTCAGACTCGTACACGGAGGGTTCCGTAGCAGATTGGGATTTATATGGGCCCAAGTTGAATGATAAGGCTAATTCCAACAGATGTATAACGACGACTACATCAAAAACTTATAGTTTTTAAATTTCTGTTAAAAAACAAATTTTCAAATGAGAACCAGAATTTTAATGGTGGGTACAATCCCTAGTAATCCGTTGAAACTGAAATTCTGACACTATAAATTTCTAGTCCGCTTTCACCAACCAAGAAAATATCAAGATCGTGGGATTACTGGATCATTTAGTTACTATACAAACCAAAATGTTTCTTGTATGGGGAACCCTTTGTGTTAATAACATACTGGGCGTACAAATAGAAAACCGCCGTTTTCCCATAGATGGCGCCAGCGCCGCTAATCGGTCGATAAGTACGATCAGAAACATTACATAGCCAGCTGAGGTATCGGTCAACAACTCTAAATAATCTCGCTTGTGTATTTTGACTGTGCTTTGTCCTGTTCGTTAGCGAAAATGGCAAAATTCGAGCCTACAAAGGGCCATTTGCGGGAAGTGTTGCTTTTTGCATATCATTCGAAAAAAAATGCTACTCAGGGGCATCGAATGATTGTAGAAACTTATGGTGAAAGCTATATTAGTGAAAGAACGTGTCGGGAATGGTTTCAAAAGTTTAAAAATGGCGAATTTGGCGTGGTAGACAAGGAACGTCCCGGTCCCGTTAAAAAGTTCGAGGATGCAAAATTAGAGACTTTGCTGGATGAAGATTAGAAGATATTAGTTTTGGTATTTATTTTTTTTTTTGTACAGTATTCTACATGCAATCTAGCTGCTGCTTCCCTACATCTCAAAAATAACTTAATGAATTTGAAGCTTCTAGGTTAAGGCGTTGGAATATTGGAGTTAAAAGTGCTAAATCCCAGCATTGCTGCTTTAATAAAAGCTTAATGGCACTCAAGTCCTCCAAAAAGCATCTGTTAAATATTTAGGCATGATTCTGGATAGCCATCAGACGTAGTCAAAGCATGTGAACATGATTACACACACTTACTTTGCGAAACAAGCTGAACAAGCTAAAGTAGCTCATACGACCCGGCAGCTCTGGGGATTTGCAGCAAAGGCAACATTTATCAGAGTCCAGGTCATCCAGCAAAAAAGCTCTGCTTTTAACAATATGGAGGCTCCCTGGTAGTATGTAAAGAGAATGTCTATATATCGTGACCTAAATATAAATGACTGACTGAGACCAGTTGCCCGGTTAGAACTACACATTCTGTGAAAATTTCAACTCTCCAGCTATTACGATTCATGAGATATGACCCGAGGATATGGACGAAGATTTAGGAATAGGGTTCCATTTGTTACCCTTTGGATGCGGAACCTTAAACAAAAAAATTAAAAGTAATTTTTATTTCATTAAATTCTTTCTTGATTTTTTTTCTTGCTACTGTATTTGATTTGGTTCTTGCTATTGTTGTTGTTGTTGTTGTCGTTGTTGTTATCTATTCATATATTTATACATATATGTAAGAATAGGTGTGCGTGAGTATGTTAGTATCTGTGTTAATGAATATCTATGTGTCTGTGAGTGAGTATCACTGGCGCCAACAAGTGTCAAATGTTGTTGCTGCTGTTGCTGTTGCTGTTGTTGATAGTATTAACTTTGTAGTTGTTGCTTTTGTTATTTGTTGTTTATGGTATTGTGGACTGTTGCGGGGGCGATTGCTGCGAGGGCGATTGGCACCATTGGTGTCAGCGGGGAACGCTGGGCGCATTCAATCAACGCCACAAAAAGCGAATCAATGTCACACTTCGCAAAATGATTGTCACCGTTTTCGATTTATTTTTATTTCATGTTCCTCTTCTCTCTTCACATCTCTTCGATTTGTCCACACACCATATGTCTGTCTGTCTGTCTGTCTGACTGAGTGTCTATCTGACAGATTTATCAATGTATGTATGCATGTATGTATACTTATATTCATTTCAATCTATGTAATTATCTATCTGTCTAGTTGTCTGTCTGTCTGTTTTTTGTTTGGTTTATGTCATGGCGAGGCATTGTAAATTTTATTCTTCTTCTTCGTTGTTGTTTCTGTTTTAAGTTTTCTTTTAATAAAAATATTAAGCAACAATAACAACATAAAATTCTATGATCTGCCGCATTAAAGATTCTTTTTTTATTTCTATTATATTTTTTGTTTAAATAAAAATTTATTGAATTATGCAAATCTATTAATGCGCTAAAATATTTATAAATTTTAATTACCAAAAATAACACGCTCACGCATACATGTATACAAATAAACACCCTCACACACACACGCACACTCCCATATACATACAAATAAACATACCACATATGATTTATACACGCGTTCATAGTATAACAAAAGTTCAAAAAGATAATAAGAAAAGCGAGACAAAGCCAAAAAAAAATATAAAAAAATCTAAAAAATAAAAAAATTAAATACAAAAATAAAAAACAATAAGTAATGAAACAAAGACAAATGGAGAGATACAAGAAGAAGGT